>JAVSCE010019780.1:0-238252 GCA_032199065.1 Smutsia gigantea | reverse complement strand
CCAAAACAAGTTCTGGTTCAAATGGAGAGTGTCAGGCCTGTCAGGGCAGAAAAGGAACAATGTGTGTATCGCTTCTACTATACACATGCTCCACGGTCTCACCGGACTTCATGTACAAAACACTCCCTCAAAGAAAATTAAGAATTTCAAGATGCAGACAACAGACATGAAGCCAAGCACAGGGCCCCCCTGAGTGCACACGCCACGTGCCCATGAAGCTGGCCGGGATGTGTCAAGCACAAGCTCAACACACACTCCCACAGCTGTCTTTTCCTTTGCTGGCTGCTTGGTCTGATGCCAAATTAGCTCAAGTCCCCAAAGTGAGAGGCCCAGAGTCCAAGAAACATTGGCTCAAGGCTCCAATACCAAATACACAATAAGGATCGGGATTAAAACGCTTACTCCCCGGGGACTTCACCAGCATTTTTAAACTTTCCTGAGGCTACCACACTGGGAGACAGCTCCTTTGTCAACACAGTAAAGCAGGTTTAGGTGAGCAACCAGCCACCTTTTGACTGGCTTAACACCAAGGGAAGGGAAAAAAGGCCAATCACGTACCAGCTCTTAGCAAGGCGGCCAACACTGGGCCAAGCTTTGTACCTGCATTAGCTCGATCTCACAGCTACCCTTAGAGATGGGTATCATTATCCCCATTTTACTGCTGGAGAAACTAAGGCTCAGAGAAGGAATGTGATTTGTCCAAGATCTGGCAGGCAGCACAGGCAGACCTCTCTGTACTAATCACCCCCCTGCTGAGCCTCCTTGTGATACTGAGATTTATAATAAATATATATGTGCTCTTTACCCACAGTTCTTGGTGCATCTTTTGTTATTTTTGGTTTGGTTCCCAGTTCCTGAAATAGCTCCAGAGCAATACAGGTGAAATGAGTATCTTTTGTTATATGCAACAAACCCCTTTCAACTACCCCTGAGTTTAGGTAAGTGAGGGAACTTTTGGAAAGCCCCTAAGGATGGAGGGCTGGTTGTCAGGGAAACCAACCGTAGGATTGGACAGTTGGGACTTTAAACCCCAGCACCCCACCTCCGCCCCTATCTTGGGGAAGAGGAGAGGGAGGGGCTGGAGTTGAATCATTCACCAATAGCCAATCAATCATGCCTAAGGAATGAAGCCTCCATAAAAACCCAAACAGGGTTCAGAGAGCTTCCAGGTTGGTGAGAATGTGCGCCTATGGGGAGAGCTCTATGTCCAGTGAGGGCATTGAAGCTCGGAGCTCCTTTCCACACACCTTGCCCCATGCACCTCTTCCATCTGGCTGTTCTTGAGTGACATCCTTTTATAATAAACCAGTAAAATGTTTTCCTGAGTTCTGTGAGCCACTCTAGCAAATTAATTGAACTTTAGGAGGGGTGGTGGGAACCTCTGATTGAGCCTGTGGGTCAGAAGCACAGGTGAAACCTGGACTTGGAACTGGTATCTGCAGTGGTGATGGTGGGGTGGGGGACAGTCTTGTGGGTCTGAGCCCTTAGCCTGATGTTATTTCCGGGTAAAGAGTCTCAGAATCGAGTTAAGTTGTAGGCCATTCAGCTGGTGTCCAGAGTCTGAGAATTGCTTGGTGTGGGGAAATCAAGTGTGCGCGCATACACGTACACACACAAACACACAGTGACCAGAAGCATCAGAAGTATTCACTGAGTATTAAGAGGAGAGGAGACACACAGAGCAGTTTTCTCAACACCCCTCCATACAGCCCTGTCAACCACCCAGAGGCTGGGGAGTGGAGCTAGATTAAAACTCAAGCACATTTAAGTCCAGGAAAGAAGGAAAGGAGCAACTCTGACTCCAAAAGTTCTGGTATATATCAAGTCAGTTGCAACCTACCAGGGTTTAAATAGAGTTGATGCAAAGGCTCCCTTGAGGCACCTGTAAATACATGTGGCCACATCTTCCCTGAGTTAGTGCAGCCCTGTGTTACCCTCTGTACCTGCAAAGCAGATCTCAGGTAATTATGATCCTCCGACCAGCCTGACTACATTAGAAATAAGGGGTATTTATTGAGTTTAAAGCCCAAGTCCTGCCTCTGACACAGTTCTTTACAGGCACTGGGACCTGTCCCAGCAGGCCTGGAGCTCCAAGGTATCACACGCACCCTGCCCTGCCACAGCCTTCTCCTCGGGGTAGCAGTTCTGAGCAGAGCTTGAACAATCAATAAGATTGTTTTGTGCTGAGTCTACCTTAGAAGGTGACCAGGTAAATGCCCTCAGCCCTGCCCAGATGGGATGATGGCCCTGCTCACCCCCAAATGCAGGGTGAGTGGGAGCAACAGATGCTCTCCCCCCAGGGCTGCACCTCCCATCTTGATGTCACTTCTAGTCGCAACCCAAACAGTAGGATGACATTTATTGGCTGGAGGATGACACGTGTTCTGACCTGCCCAAGGCTCAGACAGACTTCTCTGGGCTTGCGACACCACAGTCCACTCTGTGCTGGGCCTCATGCAGGCCTACTGCCTGTCCTGAGGACCTCCTGTGGGACTGGCAGGAGAGGGTTTGGAGAACTGCAAAATGCTGGCCACGCTATGGTCTGGGGAGCACCTTGGTGTCACACAAAGAGCCCTGGAACAGGAATCATGCAACCTGGGCTCAAATTCCCTTCCTGTGTCATGTCAAGTAAGCCATCTGACTTCTCTGTCCGTTAAGTGGGGACAGCATCAGAATTTGCAGTGGATGGGTAGGTGGTCCTCCTGTCGGTCAGTCTTTTCTCAGGTGCTGCCAGAGGCAGGCAGAGAGGAATGACTAGCTGCCTTTCTCTCAGGTAACCAGCTTCCCAACCATCTCTGATCGGCTAGTGTAGTCCACCTACACACAACAGTTGTGGCCCAGCAGATCACCCTAAGTCAGCAGGAAGGGCCGCTCAGTTCCTCTTCCCCCTCTAAGCAGAAGAACTCCGTGGGCGGCCCGGAGGCAGAGCAGGCTTCTGCCTGTCCCCTTAGTCCCGGGTTTGCTCACATCCTTCCTTTTAAGCTACCTGGGCCTTGGTGACTTTTGTGAGACTCTCTTCCTTGGTAGGATTGCTGGGAGGATTGAGAGAGAGACACACACACAGAAGACCCCTGGCTGACCCCTGGCTTGGCGCCTTCCTAGAAGCTGTGCTCAGGACAGTGATATGCTCAGATGTCTGCCTTCACTGACCAACTCACATTAAGGACCACCTGCACGAGGTGAATGAGAGGTTTACAGGGTTGGCAAGCCTGGCCCGGCTGAGATGTGGACCCTAAAGGCCTTCTATCCATGAGGCCCACTAACTTTCAAGGTAGATTTCATGTCTATCATGCCACCTGACCTGCACCACGGTCATCGAGGGAGGCGGTGTGGAGATTTTACAGATAAGGGAATAGCAACTCAGAAGGGTTAAGTGATAAGCCCAGGAATCCACAGCCAGCTTGAAAAGCCAGGGGTCCTGGGCTGGGAGCACGGGTCTTCTCACTCCAAGTGGCCAGATAAGAAAGAGTGACAAGATGAAAAGCTTGTCACTCACTACCCTAAGAAAAGCAGGGTGAGGAGAAGAAGTTTGACTGCAGATATGAGACTCTCAGTCCAAGATTCAAAATTTGCTTGTCAGCCTACTAAGTGCTGGTCATTGACTCTGAGACCGCACACGTCAGGCACTGGCTCCGGGGCCAATTTGTTACAGTGCAGAAGCTGGCTGGTATGGCCACACTTCCTTCTCCAAAGCTCCAGAAGATCCAACACTTGGGGAACATCGTGACCCTTATGTCATTGAGTCCTCACACCACTACCACGGCTGGATATCTGCAGCTGTTGAAAAGAGGAAAGGAGAACCCCAGGGAGGTTAAGGACAAAGGTCAGGCCTGACCCTAGAAATGTACAGCTGTGGAGCCTTGTGCCTTTTCATAATAGCACCCTGCTCGGGATACAGACCCCTGACCACCAGCACCCTCAGCATCCCGTCCCCACCTCCCACAAGGTACACAACATCACCTGTAAGAGTGGCTTTCAAACTTTCATGTGCATCAACATCCCCCAGAGAGCTTTTAAAGCGCACATGGCTGGGCCTCACCCCCAGGGTTCTGATTCAGTTCAGGATGGGGCCTAAGGCTGCATTTCTAACAAACTCCCTGGTGGTGCTGAGGTTGCTGGCCTGGGACCACACCTGGAAACTGATTTATTCTCACGTAAAGCACGCACGCAACAGCTGGGGAATGGTCAGGTTAACTAAGGTACATCTACTTGAGATAACATGTATAATGAGGGAGACCGTGTGAACCATGGGAAAATGCTTATGACAATATCAAATCAGAAGAGCAGGCTCACACCCTGTGCTGGTGGGGTCCTGTCTGCCCTCTGCTCCATTCCTCACCCTCCGTGCTCTGCCCTGTATCCCCCAGGGCTAACCCCTGACTTCCCAGGCCCCACGTCAGGGGCCATCTGCAGGGGTTTGGACAACAGCAGGAACTTAGGAGAGAAGAGGGTGGAAGGGAGGGAGAGGTTGGGGCATTTCTCCCCTCTCTCCCTTTCTATCTCGAGTGGGCATTTCACGAGCAGCTGAAGCAGGTCAGATGGCCCTGACCCTGGGCTCTGGGAGTACCGCCTCTTCCCTTTGGTCCTCGGGCCTAGAGGTGGCGGGGGCTTCCTGCTGCTGAGCTCGGGCTCTCCACACCTTCCAGTGTCTGGCCTCTCAGCTCCTTTATCACCTGTAAACCAAGGCCCTGTATTAAATTTCCTTTGTGGTAATAAGTACTTGATGGAGTTCCTGCTCTCCTGGTTAAACTGACTGAAACACTCTGATTACAGCCATATAAAAATCCTTATGCAAATGGAAAATTCTATAAAATATGGGAAAAATTAAGAAGTAAAAATACGAAGGTTTTTTTCCCCCCCCAAAAGGGCAGAAGAGTACCTGTTATTAATATATAAAACTGGCACCAAGCATAAGATTTAAGAGGAAACAGGGTGAATCTTTATGAGGAAAAGGTTGGGGAGTCATGAGTCCATGACAACAAATTTAAGGAAACCAATCCCCGTCCTTTCATTTCTAAAAACACCCTGTTTTAGAGAAAACCTGGCCACAGCCACAAAGATACCAGCAGTTCCCCTGAAAGTACTGGTGGTCACTGGGGGGTGAGTGACTCACTTGTGGAAGAGGTCACATAACGTATCACCCACCGCAAGGCTGGATGGTCAGCCTCCGTGGCAGGGCTGGCCAGTGGGCGACATCCCAAAGCACCTTCAGCCCTTGTTAAGGTGGGAGCCGCTCGCATCTCTCACTCAGGTCAGGCTGTGGCTTGGAACCAGCCCGGGAAGTCCTTTCAGAGGAGACGGGGTCTGGAGACTGGTGAGGAAGCAGGAATAATAAATAGGATGTTCAGAAAAAAATGAGCAGATTCTGTTCAGCCACATCCACCAGACGGCGGGGCAGCCATGTGTGTGCCCTGGGGGAGCAAGGGGGAGGGAGGGATCATATTTTTCCACCATTTTTAAGGTTTTTCTCACTCAAGAGGCCCCATTAAAATCAAAAGAAACAGACTCTATGAAACCAGATGGTAACAACACAAGAAATTATGCTGGATCTCGCACTGGAATTCTGACCGTCTCCTGCACTGAACTCAGGACCGAACACTTGGGCAGATGATCAGATGCCCAAGTAGAGGAGGAGGGTCTAGGCCTTGGACCAAACACAGCTGGGTGGTCTGTGGATAAGACTTGAGCCTGACAATAATGCACAAAATGGACCAGGAGGTGTATGTACTTCTATAATGGGTTATTTTCAACCCCAAGTCCAAGATCATTTAAAGCATTCGAGAAAAGCAGGTGAGGAATGCAGTAAAGAGAAACCCTGAAGGCTTTAAGAGAAATGTCAGTCTACTTTCCAAAACCTCGAGTGGAACACCTTGGCACCTGAACCACGTTTACCAATGAGCATACTTGGAAAACTAGGATTCAACTTAAAATGGTTCATATCAGGCAAACCTCAAAATCCTGTTCTCCTCTCCCCAAGAAGTTGACATCAGAGGCTTCTGACATCAGAAGTTGACACTTTCATCCCGGCTGTTAGCTGACGTTAGTTACCTCAAAAGACAACTCCATGGGCTATTGGTCAGGGTGTGAACTAACAGGGAACGCCACCCCGCATTCGTGCAGAACACAGAACACCCAGGCACAGGGCCATGAGACCAGGTCCTCACGCCGGCATTGCCACTGCCTTACCATGATCTTGGGCAAGTCACTGCACCTCTGAGGGCTGGTTTCCTAAGCTGTCAGTGAGGGGGTTGGACTAGGTGACCTGTTAAGTCACTTCAGATCAGAGGCATAACCATTTTACGTCCCTATGGCAGGGACCCCAAGCTTCTGAAGGACATATTGGGCATCCCCAAGGTGAGGTTCACAGTGGTGAAGGGACGGTCCCAAGAGCCCACAAACACTAAGTGGCAGAGCTGGGATTCTCAACATACCCGTCAGACTCCATGATCTTCCTGCTACACCAGGAGGGGCACCAGGACTTGAAGAGCTGCATCCCTGGACACCCCCTTCAAAGTCCACCTCTTGGTAACGGAGAACAGGAAGGCACCTGGAGCGGGGTGAACCCTGATTGTAGCCATTCCCGAGCCGCCCGTCACCACTCCCTCAGGGTGGACCTTCATTTGACCTCGGTGAGCCTCCTCCTTATCCACTGGTCCCAGCATTCATGTGGGGCAGGGTATACATGAGCAGGCCCTCAGAGGACCACACTCAGGCACCAGGACCTGGGTGGCTTCAGAGGTAAGAACAACAAAATCCCATTCCTCTGACCACTGGTTATACCACTGACCGCCCCACCGGACTCTTGTGTCCCCATCCACAGCATCCAGCCGGTGCTACCCACTTACCACTGGGCCACTGGCTACCTGGTGCCATGGGCCATGTCACTCTGCATCTCCAGGTCTCCATTTGCTCAAGTAGACTAGAATCTACTTCCAAGGATTGTCAGGGAGATAAATGAAATCATGTATGTGACAGTGCTTTGTAAACTATAAGGAATTGTGCCTAGGAAAGGTTGCGACAATGCGGCTCCCTTTCCCAGTGACAGAAAGAATTGTTGAAAAGAACCCCTTCTCTTCTGAGGGCTATACTGAGTACATGCATGAGTGTGAGCGGGTGCACACACGCTCACACACATTCACATTTACTCATTGCTGAGGCAACAGTGGAGTACGACAACTACTCTGCCAAAGAACTGGAGGGGTGGCCTTAGCACCTGCTTCTCCACTAACACATAAATTGTCCCTGGTCACCTACAACCTACAAAATAGGGATGAGACCACCTCCCCGGCCTCCTGTCAGGGCTGCTGTGAAGACAGAACAATGGGAAACTGCTCTCCAAACCATAAAGTATGCTACCCATCATCCCACCATGAGGTTGAAGGGGTTCTCAGAAAGAAGGAAGTTTGGCTTCTTTTCCAAACCTCACCAGGAGGCTCAAAGGGAACAAAGCTCATCGGCTGAAACAGCAGCAAGGCAGCCGCGGCCGCCTCGCAGGCAGAGCTGATGTGAAAGCGGCGGCGAGTTCAGGGGTTTGCTGAGGCTCTCTCATCCCTCTGGGGTCTCCGGGGCTGGCTTCCTCAGCACAGCTCCAAGCAGCCAGCTCCTCCCCTGAAAAAGGCCCACTTTGCAAGAGAAAGCTGCTGGGCGTGCCAGCTTGGTGGGAGCACTTTACCTGGGGTCTCCTGGGGACGCTGCGGGTCGGGAGGCTGAGGTACCCTGGGGGAGGGCCCTCCTTCTCGGTTCACTGGGCTCTGTTAGTCCAGAGAGAGGTGACCCCGGCAAAGGCACAAGGTCAGCCCTAGCCAGGCCACGAGCTCCTAGGGGCTGCCAGCGGGAGCTGCAGCAGGAAGCTGCTTCCCTTCCCCGCCCCTGCAGAGTGGCTGCTCCCTCTGTTCAGAGGGGAATTCTGAAATAGCCTCCCTAGCAGCACTGAACCTAAAGGGGCGTGCAAAAACAGCAAAATGCCACTCTGTTTCCTCCCCCGCCGGCCCCCCACTACCACCAAGGCCCCAGACAGCTCTGCTGCTTCTGTGGGTTTTCTCCCCAGCTTTCCCTGCTCACCTCCCTCTCGTCCATGAGTTTTCACTGACCAGTGTACTCCACCTGCCTCAGCATCCCTCTCGGCCCCAGTGTTCCTATGGTGGGCTCCCCAGGCCCTGCCCACTCCACCTCACTTCCCTGCAGCTCACAAAGCTCAGAAAGAGGAGCGGCATGCTCCACTAAGTCTATCGGGAGAGGCCCGTCCACCCCTCGTGTGTGCCCAGCCTCCAAGCCAGTCTCCAAGAACTAGTTCCAGTGTGGGGCTCCCAGGCCGTTCTGACTTCCAGAGCAGAGGCATCAACACAGGCAAACGGGGAACAGAGAAACTCCAGGTCAGAATTACACACAGGTGATTCCTCCTGTGATAAATGTGATAATGGGGCACAAACTAATAAATGCATATCCCCTCCCCACTCAAGCTCCAAGATTCTATTTTTATTCTTCTAGATGAGGCTTGAGTCATCATGTCTGAGCTGTTAATCAACTGGGCCACAGTAACTTGAAGAACTCTCCTCATCTAAACCAGGCCTCCAAAGGTCCTGGCTTGCTTTGCCTCTTTCAGGCAGGGCTGGCATTACAGCAAAACAATTTCAAAGCACAGAGCCCATAAAGACAAAATTAAAAGGTAAAGTAAAAAGGGAGGGAGATGTTTACTGGAAACTTAAGTTCTCCTGCCCAGAAAATGCAGTTCTTTTTTTAAACACACACACACACATGCATATATATATAATGCCTCTGCCGCCCACCTTAAGAAATATGTACTTTGCTCTATATATGGCTTTCTTATCTGCCCCTGATTACACTCAGCTCATGACCATGAAGCCTGGAATAATTACCCACAGAGAAATAACAGCCTTGGCCACAGCCAGGGTCTAACAAAGCCGGTCCTGCATTTACTGATGATCACCCAACTTGCTCACAAGACAAGCTTGAGTTTTCTGATGCACAGATAATCATTTCCATCCATACCTGAGCTGCAGTCGCCGCTGAGAGGGTGCCAGGCAGCTACTGGAACCAAGAACGTATTACATGCTATTTCTGGGTCCTGAGAGAAAAGACTTTCCAATTGAAACTATGCAGGAAATTAATGTAGGCAGATGGTAATTATCAAAGCAGGGGTCTGGCAAAGACCACCTCTCCCTTGCAGGAAAAGGGGAAAGCGAGAGGAAAATTTACTCCTGAAAGCAGAGAATTTTGATGGGGGAAAGGATATCAAGTCATTCCTGCTAGCAGTGGGATGTCCCCCAGGGCTGCTCCCCAAAGATACTCACTGTGTTACAAGAGGGAAGATACACACAGTTGCAGCGGAGTGGTGTGTCTCCCTTTTTACAAGCTCAGGCCCACATGCCTTGATGCATTTGCCCCATCCCACCCTCCACTGCCTCCACTTCTGAACCCCCAGGCACTCAATGTAGCCACAGAAGGCCTTTATGACTGTGGTCCCACTCTTATATATTCAACCCCCCAGTAAGACTGTAAGCTCTTGAGGACAGGGCCATGTTTCATCCTTCCGAGTGCCTTGCTCTGCTTCAGAGATATTTGTTCATTGAGGGATTCCTCATTTGTCTCAAAAATAGCAACCTAAAACTGACATGTATGTCTACACCTGCATCTCAAACCTTGGTTTTTTAAAAGCTCCTTGATCAACGAACTAAAGCAAATCGTTCTAAAATTCATATGGAACCACAAAAAACCCCAAATGGCCAAAGCAATCCTGAGAAGGAAGAATAAAGCTGGGGGGATTATGCTCCCCAACTTCAAGCTCTACTACAAAGCCACAGTAATTAAGACAATTTGGTACTGGCACAAGAACAAACCCATAGACCAATGGAACAGACTAGAGAGCCCAGATATAAACCCAAGCATATATGGTCAATTAATATATGATAAAGGAGCCATGGATATACAATGGGGAGATGACAGCCTTTTCAACTGGTGTTGACAAAACTGGACAGCTCCATGCAAGAGAATGAAACTGGATTATTGTCTAACCCCATACACAAAAGTAAACTCGAAATGGATCAAAGACCTGAATGTAAGTCATGAAACCATAAAACTCTCAGAAGAAAACATAAGCAAAAATCTCTTAAATATAAACATGAGCAACTTTTTCCTGAACGCATCTCCTCGGGCAAGGAAAAAATATAAAAAATGAACACATGGGACTACATCATGCTAAAAAGCTTCTGTACAGCAAAGGACACCAACAGCAGAACAAAAAAGACATCCTACAGTATGGGAGAATGTATTTGTAAATGACATATCTGACAAGGGGTTAACATCCCAAATATATAAAGAACTCACACACCTCTACACCCAAAAAGCAAATAACCCAATTAAAAAATGGGCAGAGGATATGAGGAGACAGTTCTCCAAAGAAGAAATTCAGATGGCCAACAGGCACATGAAAAGATGCTCCACATCACTAATTATCAGAAAATGCAAATTAAAACCACAATGAGATTATCATCTCACACCAGTTAGGATGGCCAATATCAAAAAGACTAGGAACAACAAATGCTGGCAAGGATGTGGAGAAAGGGGAACCCTCCTACACTGCTGGTGGGAATGTAAACTAGTTCAACCATTGTGGAAAACAGTATGGAGGTTCCTCAAAGAACTCAAAATAGAAATACCATTTGACCCAGGAATTCCACTCCTAGGAATTTACCCTAAGAATGTAGGATACCAGTTTCAAAAAGACATATGCACATCTATATTTACTGAAGCTCTATTTACAATAGCCAAGATATGGAAGCAACCTAAGTGTCCATCAGTAGATGAATGGATAAAGAAGGTGTGGTACATATACACAATGGAATATTATTCAGCCATAAGAAGAAAACAAATCCTATCATTTGTAACAACATGGATAGAGCTAGAGGGTATTATGTTCAGTGAAATAAGCCAGGTGGAGAAAGACAAGTACCAGATGATTTCACTCATCGGTGGAGTATAAGAACAAAGCAAAAACTGAAGGAACAAAACAGCAGCAGACTCACAGAACCCAAGAATGGACTAACAGTTGCCAAAGGGAAAGGGACTGGGGAGGGTGGGTGGGAAGGGAGGGATAAGGGGAATAAGGGGCATTACGATTAGCACACATAACATGGGGGGGGCAGCGAAGGCAGTATATCACAGAGAAGACAAGTAGTGACTCTATAGCATCTTACTACACTGATGGACAGTGACTGTAATGGGGTATGTGGTGGGGACTTTATAATGGGGGGAATCTAGTAACCACAATGTTGCTCATGTGATTGTATTTTAATGATAACAAAATAAAAAAAACATATGAAAAAAAAGCTCCTCAAACCCTGCTGTCCTCCGACTCCCACAATCTAACTCTCTGGGTGTTGGTCAGAGCTGGCAAGTTCTCTTTCCTCCAGCAGCTCATTTCACACCAATCTTAGTATTCACCTTCGCCTTCCTGCCACCGCCACAATATGCCCTCCCCTCCACCTGAAAGAGGCATTCAAACTCAGCTGCCCTCTCCCAGGCTGGCTTTTCCATTAATGTTTAATCCAGGCAACTGTGCCCCATCAGATTTCTCAGGCTGGAGGGATAAATTCCCTGCAGGGAACCACGAACAACGGGGTGCCAATGGGAGTGTTTAGATGCTACAGCTGATGAGGTGGCAGGACACTCTCACCCAAAGGCATGGGCACCAAAGAGCATACATGCTTCCACAGCCCCTAGAATCCATGGGCATTGCCAAGGATCTGACACCCGGGAATGCCAGCATTGGCTGATGCCTCTCAAGTTTCACGAAAAAAGTGTGGGTGTGTGTAATGGCCTGTTTAATTCATTCCTGCCCCACCCCTGCCCTCGCTCCACCCCCACTTAGTACTTTGAGTTTCCCGAGCAGAAATAACCAACAGATGGTCCCACTACTTCAGAGATGTTGAGAAAGCACCGACCCAGAGATGTAGGAGAACTAGGGCTCCAACCCTCAGGCCAACTACTTGCCAGCAGCAGGTGGGATCACCAAACCAGCACACTGCAGGAGGCTAGAATCTTTCAGTGTGCATGTGCTCTTTATGTTTTTTAAGCCAACCACTATGACTTTCCCTCAAAACAGGTGCCTGTGACACTGGACCACAGCTCTACATAAGATTTAGGACTGTGATTCTCAATCTTGGTTACACACCAGAATCACCTGGAGACCTTCAAAACTGATTCCCAGGCCCCACCTGCGAAAATTCTCAATTAATTTGTTTGAGGTGTAGTCTGGGCATCAGAATTTTTATAAGCAGCCAAGATGGAGAACCATCTATGGGGAACCCAACAACCAAATGTGAACCACTAGGAAGCAGGAGACCCAGCGGCCGCAGCTCAGGCTGAACCTCTTGCCATCCTGTCTTCCGGGAGCCCCAATCTCCAGCCCCTTAAATGACTGCACAGTGATCCCGAAACTATCCAAATGAGTAACAGTCATTTCTTTGAATGCAAGCTCCAGAATTAGAATTTCTTAAAGTGGAAGAAACTTTATAATCCTGCTAAGCCAACACTTTCTGGTGTGTAGAGGAAAACCAGGGGCTGGGGTAGCAAAGTGACTCACCCAAGGTCACAAAGCTGGTTCAGAATGAGCCAGGCCTAGAACCCAGGTGTTCCACCTCTGGGGTTCTCTTCTGCACACCACAGAGGAGCCCCTATGGTGGAAGACTTCTGACAAAAGCAACATCAAAGGAAAGCTTGTTGCTTCCTTATTGTATGCTTTCAGCAGCCATCCCCTGATTGCTGTCTCTGGAAGCTTCCGTCTCCTCACTGGCCATAAAACAACTGTGGGCAAAGATGGTGCTTCTCTTTAAAGATTCCTGAGCATTCTGGTCAACTCGTAATCCTCAAAGAATATACTTGGTGGCTGGCTACAGTTCATGGAAAAGCCATTAGCAAAGAAAAGCTACCCCAGTTTTGAAAGGGCATTCTGTGGGGCTGAGAGACTGAAAGCCAGCAAGTGGGTTCTGGTTTCTTGTGGATAAGAGAGAATTGATTGTTGGTTTCAAAATCTATAACCAACCTGTGAACACGTTTCCCTTCCTTCCTGTTATTTTTACGGCACCACGGCTGGAATGCAGCTGGGGCCGGGAAGCATGGGAAGCGTGTGCGCTGAGTTTCAGGGAGAACTCCTCCTTGCCGGCAAGCTGATTTCCCTAGCCCAGGAATAAGGAATAGACTCTCAGCAGGTGAGCCTCATTTCAACACAAGCCTGGAAGCTCCAGGAGGGCAGGAGTATGTATGACTGTCCAAACCCAGAGTGTATTTGCCACTCCTGGACCACAGCTGCACCACCACCACCTAGAGATGCTCAGGAAATACCTCAAGAATTAAACAAGGTCACTAAGAGTGGGCCACCTCGTGTGAAAATATAGATTTGTCCCCTGGAAAAATACATGCATCAAGAAAACAGTGAAAGGCAAGAAGCTAAGGAAGAGAGCACAGAGAGGTGTTGTGAAATACTGGAGCTGATGTAGACGTTTGAGATGCTCTCAAGCTTGTCCTTTTGTACATGCAAAGACCGATAGCCCGAGAAGCCAAGAGGACTTTCCCGGAGTCATAAAGCCAATCTCCAGATTGGCTCCAGAGTGGCTAAGAGGCCTCAGCCTCACCGGAACACAGGCCACCGAGACGGCGGTGCCTCAGGGCATACACTCGTCTGTTTACTGGCTGAGTCAACACTTCATTGAACCTGGGGGCTCGGATAACGATGACGATGAAGCCCAGGAGGGGTGGGAGGATAGGAAGGAATGGCCCCAGGTCAATTCCAGGGTTTGCTGGCATGTTCGGGCATTGATGTCCACTGAGCAGCTGGGGCTAAGGGAATCCACGGGGAACTACAGGTGAGGACGTCGACGCCACAAGGACAGCCAGGAGGAGGAGGCGGAGAGGAGTTGCGGTTCTGAGTTAGCCCAGCTGGGGAGAGCAAGGTCCAGCATGTGGTTCGATTTTCTCATCACTGAAGTTGAGGCCAACAGGCAAAAATAAAATAAAATACATAGTGGCCTAAAGATGACATTCAGAGAGATTCTTGGATCAAAGTCCCTTTGTGAGCACTGTTATTTCACCTCCTCCCAACGGTAACCACTTCCCACATGAGCCCCAGTAAGGCAACCGTGCAGCCCACAAAAGAGATAGAAATATGACCACACTTCCCTCTTATAAACAGGCGATGGTAAACATCTGAGACCACTGGTCCACAGCCGTGGTTAAACAAAGGGCTGGGGGCACCCTGGAATGGCTTTCAGGGCCCCCGTCTCCCCACATGCAGACTCTCCCTCCGTGAGTGGTAAACTTGGTTCATTAACTTCAACTTCAACTGAAGTGAATCAAACAGAACCACACTCACACTGGGACAACTTAGTTCAGTTTCACGCCCAGGCTCACCTGGCCATTACTCCAGGGAACTCAAGAATTTTCAAGGCAAGTACTTGCTTAGATTCCAGGCCTATGCTCAAAGGTGCCTGTCTGTGGGGAATCCCGCGAGGAGGGCAGGGAGACAAGTCACATGTTTCCTAAAGTTTGCAATTCCCCCAACGCCCACCTCCTTGATTAGCGGTGGGGATAGATTTTTTTTTTTCGATAAAAGCAAAAATTGTGACTCTTTCAATCAAGAAAGAAAAACAGTCAATCTCAAACATCTTTAATTAGTTTTGAGATGTTCCCCAGGGTCCCGAGCTATCCCAGCTCCTAGGTCAATAGGGAAATAAAACATGGGGCTTTGGACAGGCTCTGTTTTCTCAGAATTGGAATGAAAAAGCATTTGCAGACCTGAAGCCAGTTATTAGCTCACGGTAACCGGAAGACACCAGGGTATTCCCCATTCCATCAGAAAACAACAAAAAACTACATAAACTAGCCAGCACTTTGTTTTTAACCACTAAACATTTATAGAATTCTTGCTTCTTCATCTATATGCCTTCAGAGAAAGTTTCCAGCCAATTCAAATCCAGTGAGATGCATGAAGACACAAAACATTCAATTAAACGGCACATGGTTTTGAAGCTAAAATACCACGAACCTTTAGAAAATTTCCCCTGGGGGCTGAAGGCTTTTAGCTCCCTACCCTGCCTCCACTCCATACTCCAGCTCCAGCTGGATAAAATACTATGTATTTTATTTTATCTTCATTTTGTCAACAGGAAAACAAGACTGGAGGAGACAGAAATGTGAACTGCTTGAAAGGACCTGGCTCGGGCTATAAAATATATTGTCCTCTGGCCTGGCTTTTGGAGACCCTGAGGGTCTCCTCTGGAAGTCATACTTGGATTTGTCTCCCCAAGCCCCAATTTCACACCCTTTCCAATGCACCCCCGGAAGAATGGTCCATGCCACCCCGTCAGATGGTCTGAACACAGTTACATAATTGTTTCTCCACTTTGTTTGGACTATAAGCTCCATGAGGGCAGAAACTGGTCTCTGCATGGCTTACTACCATAACCTCAAAAATCAGCAAGACATCAGAAAGTGTTAGGAAGTCTACTAGGAGAAGGAAAAACAACAATCAACAAGTATTAACTGAAATTTACTAAGTGCCTAGCACATACTAAGTACCATACTGAATCAAAGAAAATACCCTGGGTCCTTGACTTCAAGAGGTTTATTACCCATTATTTCTGATTGACTGCATGTGACACAACACTGGCCAATGAGGTACCAGGAGGCATTTGAGCAAGGTTTTCTTCCTGGAGATGCAGCCTTTTATGCCCCCTGGATTCAGCTATGTAAAAAGAGCAATGCCAAGAGCATCTATGCCCAGTCACTAGACCAGGAGGTGTCAAGCTTGAAGACAAAAGCCATTAAGCTGAAGATGGCAGAACAAAAGACGGAAGGCTCCCAAGTCCTTGCTGATGCCTAAAACCTCCCTGCCTCGATTTTCTAGGGAAGATCACACACCGCCACACTGTTGAAGCTGTTAGTTGAGTTTTCAGGTGGCTTGGAGCCACGAGCATCCTAACACAGTGAGCCTGGCCCTTGATACAGCCTGTGGGATGGATCAGAGGGGGAAGGGCCCAATGGCTCACTGTAGCATTCAGGCATGAGGGACCCAGGGCCTCCGCTGCAGAGGACAGGGTGGCAAGGGGCAGAAGAGCTGGAACTCAAAAGACACAAAAGCAGATTCCAGTCTTACCCACAAGATGGCCTAGTCAGTTCCATGAAGCCCAGGGCCCAGTTCCCACGATGACTCTCTGATGAACTGGAACATAAATAATTAATACTGCCTGTCCATACTCATCCACACACATGCTTCCTTGTGTCTGCGGGGCAAAAAAAAAAAAGGACGGGGTGGGGAATGCATTTTGTTCTATTTATAAGACACGGCACAGCCACAAAGCCCAACGACCAATGCACCGCAGTATCAGCTGAAGTTTTCCACACAAGTGCCAAGTCCGGCTATAATTTACATTTCGCTTTTCTCAGCCTGTAACTGGTCCTCTTTGTCACTCCTGCTGCTCTCCCTGGAGCTCATCAGAGAGGGCCTCAACCACGGCAACAGTTTAATTATAATACAGAGGACTCAAGCCCTTCTCCAGACTTTCAACAAATTATTTGGGGCAAGAGAAGAAGGCTGAGGCTTGGGCAAGCACAGAAACAAATCCTGAGAATCTTAAGCAGAAGTGAAACAGCTCAAAGCCTTTCCGTGTTGTCTACAGAATTCCATGGGCAAAGGGGGTTATTCGGGGCCACGTGCTCCACAGCGGCCCTGGTACATTCCATGCATTGACCACAATCAAAGAGAAAGAAAAGGCATGCTTGCTGTTATTTTTAATTCCTTCCTCAATGCCTTCCAAAATTCTTCAGCAGAAGAATTATCCACTAAACTCCCACCAGCTCCCAGCCCATACTATCTTTGAGGCCTCAGCTAAAATGGAACAGGGGGCAGGAGAGGTCAGCTCACAGAAAAAGCCTCTGCTCCTGGCCATTAGACTTTACCAAAGTTGCACCGGGTCTGGTGGCATCTCCTGGATTTCATAGGGCCATGGCCTGATGAGGATGCAGACATTCTAAAGCCAGGTAATGCCCTACCATCCTCTCACTCTCACCCCAACAGTCCCCAGACACACCCCACCTCCATCCCCCACCTCTCTCCTCTTCCTTCCAGAGTAGCCATCCGCAGAGCCAATGTTCCCAGTTAAGTACGCTCGAATGCTAACTTCACTAAGTTAGATTATCTCTAAAGTCTCATCCAGTTTCAAATGACCATGTTGCCAACTTGCTGAGTGACCTTAGGCAGGTCACTTCACTTACAGTAGCATGATTCAGCAGCCCTTACACTTCAGTGGTGGCACCTCTTCTGGCTGATCTAATCCTCCTGGTTACCATGGTAAGGTATCGTGGTCAATGGCACAAAGGCAGGAGGCCTATTTACTCAGGTTTGCCTGCACAGTCCAGGTTTATGCCAACTTTCTGGCCATAATTAATAATAGCACTGACCCTTTTCACCCTTAGAAATGCCCTTTTGTTCAATAAAGTATACAGTCACCCTAGATTCAAAAAGGGGTACAGTACTGGGGGCAAATACAGCTCCGGCTCCTATCGTGAGACCTAAAGCAACTCATCTAAGTGAGTCCATGGACTTTCTTATGAGGAGGAGAAGGGTAGTCCTTCCTCGGGGAGTACAGAGGCAGACAGCCGGGATCAGGGCCAGAGACCTGATTTCGGATTCCTGTTTTGCTGCTGACAGGCCCAAAGAAAGCCTCAGGCCCCTCCTCTGTAAACATGGTAACTCATCCTTCCCTGAGTACTGTTAATGGGTAACAATAATCAGGTAAGCCGTGGCCTGCCCTGCTGTCTGGCCCACAGCTGGTGCTCAGTCCACACAGCACATACCAAGAGCACCACTAGGTGAGAGAGCTTAGGTGATTGGCCACAGGTCCACACAGCTGACCCGAACCCTAGGACAAGACCAAGACCATCATTTCACCTAGGCTTCTGGCACCAGGCCCCACCCACAGCATGCATGCTAAGTTCATTTTCCTGTTGAATTTTGTGCACCATTTATGATTTTCTCTAAGGTCTGTGCAAAAATCTGGGTATAAAGCTGTAAGCCTTAATCCCACCTGTGTCAGAAAGGGTTTTTAGCAAACTAGAGAGCTGTGGTTCATAAAGAAATAATAGGTGACACTGTATGATATTTTACAGGCTGCAAAGTGCTTTGAATGCATAGCTCATCTAAGTAAATAACTTCAATAATCCTACCAAGGGAGGGATCATTTCTCCCATTTGACTGACGAGGAAGGAGTCACTAAAGCAGTAAGTGGGGGAGCAGGGATTTGAACATGGATCTCCTGAACATAAACCCAGAGCCTTCCGGTGCCGCATGCGGCCCCTTCACAAACAGGTCTCTGTCAGTCTTTTCAAAAAGGTCCACAAACTAGAATCCGTCCATGGACATATAACTTTGTCTTCTAAAAACCTATAAACTTAAATTAACAGCAACAAAAAAAGCTTATTCTAACCAGATAAGGTAAATTGTATCTAATCCCTCAAAGGTTAACATGATTTGTTTGCTCTCAGTGATAAAATAAATGAACAACACTGACGTATACAGACCTCTTTACTCCCTTATTAAAGAATATAATGTGTTTTTAATATACTTATAGTATTCTATGAATCTGCAATAGAGAACTTAGGTATTTTGGCTGATTGCAGTATGGTCTGGAATTGGAAAGTCTGGCCTAGATGATCATCAATGAAGAAATTAAAAACACTGTCCAGAGACATTCTACATAAAGGCACTGTGCCAGGCACTGGGGAGACCCAGAGAGAGGCCAAGATCTGATCTCCAGGCCTTTGCTTGGGGAGACCAGGTATCTGCATGGAGCCCAGCAACACTCTGCGTAATTTCCCAGGGAATCCATGTCAAGAGGCTGGCATGACTCACTGGCTAATTACCTGAACACTTCGGCTCCCAGAGCTCTCCTGGCTGTACAACTCGTCTTCTCTCCTGATGGCCAACAAAACACTATTTTCACCCTGGTCCAGACATGGCCTAAAGCTGTCCACATGGTGGTGTAAGGGATTATGACTCTGACCTGGATAATTCAAGCAGAAAACCTGCTGCTACCAGCTATGGGGTGGGGGAGGAAATGAAACACACACAGATCGGTGGTTTTAGCCATGCCACTCCCCTACTTTAAAACCTCCTGGGCGCTCACAGAACAAGGCCAAAACGCAGAGTTTGCCCGCCTGAAGCCCTTGGCAACGTCCTTTTCCGATTCCTCTCTGGCCACCTTGAGCCGCCCTGCCTGCCCCAGACACCGGGTCCGTCCACGCTCCGTCTGGCCAGGGCTCCATGCAGCCTTCCCCTCCCTCCCATACTCCTGTCCATCCTCAAGGTTCCGCCTCCCCTGTGAAGACTTCTGACTCCCCCAGAAAGAGAGCGCTCTCCCTTCTGGGCCCCCAATCCACACTGTGCTTGACTTTTACTAAACTGCCTTTCCTGTGAGTCCACTCTAACTGTGGTCACTGTGTCCCTTTTTGCCTCTGTGTAGTTCAGAGACAGAACTTCATCTCTACATTTCTGTACCCCTGAGTCCCCAGCACAGAGTCAGTGCCCAATAAATGTACCCAATGAACAAATGTACTACTAGTTGGACAGCTCTCTGCTCTACTTTTTAGATAGACAACTGTGATACCTATCGCTTTCTGCCTGAGCTGCATGGGTTCAAGGTGAGGGAGGTCAGCCCCTGAGGAAGTCCCCACAACCCTGTCCATATAGAGGCACCACCTGGGCTGGGCCTCAGTTGTGGCTGTACAACTGAGAAGATGGTTATAAAAACAGGCCTGCCCCTACCATGGGTGGGTCCCCCAGCAAGAGTACATAGGAAGGCCCACATACCACATGTCACATTTAAAGATAGAAATCAGAGTAACTAATAAATAGAATATGTTCTATCCTCCTACCTTCACAAATACCTTCATACAACCTGGAAGACCAGGTTTGAATTTAGAGTTCTCTGACCCCTTGGTTTCCCTTTGGTTTCATAATGGGATGTGATAATCAGGGAGAACTGGTCCCAAATCCCAGGCCACCCGCAGCACGACTGCACGCTTAGAGGGGCTCCATGCGCACCCATGCAGACACCACAAATCTGAATTCCATCCTATTCCTCCATCCCCCTGCCCTGTACACCTGTCAGCCCTCAGGCCCACCACAGGTATACACTCTGTCCATGGCCGACACAGTTCACCCTTCCTTAGGCAGGTAGGCCTGGGGAAGAGGCCCACATGGGGCTCAGAAGCAGGCCCGAGACTACGGCGGCAAGGAGCCCGAGGGTCAAGACCCAGAGTCTGGCCTGGAAGGAGGTGGCGCGGGCTCTAGATGGTCCGACAGCTCTGCGCCATGAGGAGCACATCCAGGGGGGCCAAAGCACCTGAGCATGAAGTCCCCTCCTGTGCACACCTAAGGGGGCAAGGGCCCCATTACTCATGGCCAGGTCATTTCAGAGCCACGGGTTTCCGGTGTTGACCATTTTCACTTGACAGCCAAGCTAACTGGTGAGGTGGTACTTAAAGCAGAAACCGCTTTCCAACCAGGCCTCAAAAAAACACCAACAATAGACCTCATGCACTTCCACACACTTACGGGCAGGCTATTGGTGACAAGCCCATGAGTCACAGCATTTCTTCTTTGGGATCTTACCCATCCCCCGCCCCAGGAGCACTGATTCACCAAAGTTTGTTTTCAATACTATTATTTTTAGTCAGCCAAACAATTTTTTAAATGACAATAGAGAAGGTGGGGGGAGGGCAGAACCACTTAAGAGTATGAGCTGGTTCTCTTACAATAGCCTGCCAAGCCCTAAATCCACAAGGGGCATGGCTGTGTGCTCTTGGTGTGCGTGCTTTGGAGGTAGATTGCTACTACATAAACTGAGGCTCTCCAACTGGCGAGCTCTGAGGGCATCAGGGCGGGGTGCCCTGCTGGAACTGACCAACACCGCCAGTCACATTTCCCCCTTGAAAAGGACAAGCAAGTGTTTACTGAACACCTACTATATGCTGGAGGTGCACCTGCAGATACTGACCAAGTGCTGGATCTATCTTCCTCATTTGGGTTGATTTATGTGAGGTGGGTGGCCCCATTCCCATTTCACAGACGTGGAAACAAGGGCTCAATAAAAGGAAGCAAATGTGCCCAAGGCTGCCACGTGGCTGGCAACTGGCAGACTGCAACCCAGCTCTTGTCAGACCCCTAGAGGCTTTTGCCACCAGGCTCTTCCTGTCTACCCATGCCCCCTACCCCCTGCTCCCAGGCTTTATTTTGAGGATCTGTTTGGGTACAGATAAACAGCTACACACATTTAAAGGGGTAGAAGAACAAAGTAATTCACCCTGCCCTCCCATGCACACAGAGAAACAAGGCTCACCTTCAGTCTGAATTCAATGAGGGTGAGAGAAAGTGTACGGCGGGAAAGACTTGAAGCTAAAGGAAAAACCCAATTTCCATCATCAGCGACTGCTTTAGGCCACTTGTAACTACTCAAAAAGTCCTTTCTGGATCCATTACTCCACATTTGGGCTTAGCCCAGAGGTGATTTTTTAAGGAAAAAATGCCTTTTGGCATTTTTGAGTTGTGACAGCGTAAAAACAGACCTTTAAAAAACACACACCCAAAAAGCATTACTATTTTCAAAAGTCCAGTCTAAAAGAAAAAAAAACGGTGACACCTCAGAGCTACAACTTGACTTGGCAGTTTGTGACGCAACACTTAGCTGCAAAAGCAACCAGATTTATAACTCTGTAGGTCTCAAAGGCAAACCCTTACACAGTGTTTCTTAAACAAGAGTCCAGTCCTAAACTCCCAGCAAACATTCAGGAGAAAAACTGGCCAGAGGCAAGCAGGGAGGGCCATAAGATACAGAAAAAGGACTATTGGGGGAAATACTTTTCATTTCCTAGCTGGAATTTAAACTTGTAACCTCCATGCTGTCTAACAAAAGGTGCATGCTTATGCAATCAAGGATAGCCTTGCTTTATATAGATGCTTGAAAATAAATAAAGGAAGCTTCCCGGGTAAACTCTGACATATGAGCAAACATTTTCCACAGGTATCATCTGTAATGCCTACCTCTTATGTTTAACCATTTTTAGGTATTTGTGGTCATTAGTTTAAGTAAACTTCCTGCTCTGAAAATATCCAAAAATAGCAACAAAGGAAGAAAAACGGCTCACTGCATCTCAAGACACACAGCCTCTGCGTCTTTATCCTAGTATTTAGTTATATCCCTTTGTAGTTAAATTCACTGAACGAGACTCACAGTGTAAGGGAGAGGCAAGAAACAGACAGGGACAAAATAACCAAAATAAATGACTGAATTGGTTTTATATGGTCATTTATATAAATTAATTGGCATAGACTGATAGAGTCTTAGGACATTAATAGTTAAAAAGATCTGTGATTCCTTGATCAACTGGACATGGGCAACTGGGAGCTTCTAAAAATGCTTGCATGAAAACCACTTTAGAGTTAGAAAGGCCCTCCAAAAAAGCTTATCTCATCTACTTTCCAGTTGAGAATATCTGAGGCCCAGAGAGGTTAAGTGACTTGCCCCATGCAACACAGCTAATCAGAAACAGAGCTAAGTTTAGAACTTATCCAAGTCTGCTGACTCCTGCCTCCCAAATGACCCCCAAAACCTTGTTTATAATTAAGTTTTCTTTGACAGCATTTAAGGGAAAAAAGGCCTGCTAAACAAACTTCAGCCTAGTCCAGAATTAGCCAAAGTTCTTAATTAATAGGCTTCTACTGTGTTTTCATTTTAAACTGAATCTCTCTGTCAAAACATTCTGCAGCAGTGTGCCACAGTGGCAGGCTGCGGTTTACAGGAGAGGCCTCAGATAATCAACGACAAGAGCGCGACTTGTGCTACAGATCTGTTACTTCTAAAACTGTTAATTATGCCAAAACAAAGAATAATGTTACATACACACACACGCATGTACACACACAAACTATCTTTGTCAGGAGTCAATAAACTTCAGAGCTTGGGCGGTTTGGCACTCTGGCACCAACAAAACAGTATTACAAATTAACTACGTGAACACATATACTACTGTTACAACTCCAAAGAATCCACGTTGGCAGCCAGCAGACTAGCAGCTACTAGAGGGCGGGGTGGGTGACTGCCTCGTTGACTGTCTTGTCCCTGACACCTAGCACAGGAATTGGCTCCAAGTAGGTACGCTGAAGGGAGCATAACCATGAATCTGGCAGTTCTTTTGAGATCTTTGTTCCACAACCTGGAATAGGATAAAATTAGAAACCAAATTTCTGTGGGGTGGAGTTAATACAGTTCTGACTGTTTGCAGGAACCACTGTGCTTGAAGGCTCCATGGCCCAGGGACCTGTCAGTGGTTAGTAGATGAACCCTGCCCTCCTTCGGGAGGAGCCAGTCCCCTGCACCAGCTACTCGTGTCTGCAAAAGGCTGGTAAACCTCCCAGCCCCCGGATGCTCAGCAGGCTGCCTTCAGGAGTATCCTTTCTGGGCAGTTCCCTTCCCAGCCAACCAATACTATCAGACGTGGATTTGGGGAAGAGGACAGAGTTGACTTTTTTTTCATAGGTCAGTACGTCAAAGGAGGCAAAGACAAATGTTACTTAGGACTAACTCATGAGCCTTGTTGATTGAGAAAGCTGCATTCCAGCTTGAAGAACTTAATTGCACTTATAAGGAGGATGGAAGAGAGGTGGATAAAAAAGGTAGGAGAATAAGGTAATGGTAATAAAGTCTGATTTCAATTTTGAAAGCAAGCAGTGCTTGGTCCCATTTATTTCATAAAAGAGCTCACGCAGAATAATGGCTGCATTGTGCATCAACCGGCATCAAAATCGCCTAATAAATTAACGAGTGAAAATTGATGGTTGCTCAGTCCATTAAATTGTGTTAATTTTATTTCCATTAAAATAATACAGCAATTACAAGTTTACATTATTAAACTAATATTTATTTTTCAAAAACTCATTTTAATTGGATTCCTGACATGATAAGCTTGAATCAGTCTCTCAATTTCATCAACTTCTTGCATTTCTCATCAGAACTAAATGACTACCGTATTCATTGATTTTTTTTCTATCATTAGAATTGGCATTTAAAACTTTATGTCCTTCCGCTGATGGACAGGGACTGTAATGGGGTTGGGGGGGCGCCCTGATGAAGGGGGTAGTGTAATCACCATAATATTACTCATTTAATTGTAGATTAATGATATCAAAATAAACTTAAAAAAAAACTTTATGTCCTTCAAGTAGTGACTCTGTGGCATCTTACTACACTGATGGACAGTGACTGCAATGGGGTGTGGGGGGGACTCGATAATATGGGTGAATGTAGTAACCACACTGTTTTTCTTGTGAAACCTTCATAAGGGTGTATGTCAATGACACCTTGATAAAAAAATAAAAATAAAACTTTATGTCCTTGCAATGACTTTTAAAAATATATTATTCAAAGTTCTTAGGTCCAATCAGAAACTCAGGCTTATAGGATTTATTTTCAGCAAGTGTTAACCAGAGAAATGAAAAGCTAGATCACACCAAAGCTCTGAAATTCTAAGTATCCACAATCAACTCCAAGCTGTCTAGTTTTTATCAGCACTCTGTTATATTCTGAGCTAATATATCTAAAGTCACTGTTCCCACTGAGGGAACCTGAATTTCAGGTTTGCAATACTAAATTACTTTTTACTTCAAAGAGAGAACGTTTTACGGTGGGGTAAATACTGCACACAGGTCACTAGTCCTTGGGTGCAGGCTCTTAAGGTAATTCCTAGCAGTGCTCAAGTAAAAGGTGGAAGGTAAAGATGTCCTAATTCTTATAGGCAACTATCACAAATACCCAAAAGTTCAAATGACCATACTGTGATCCAGAAACTTCCTTCAGATAGTAACTCCTGTCCTCATTTTATTTTTCCGCCTCACACTGACTGACCCCTGTCTCCTCCTCCCACAGAATTAACCATCTGTCCCTCATGCCCCTGGGCACTTTGTACAACCCTGGTTGCAGATCATGCTCTGTATCTTTGGGCAAGTCTGTCTCCCACTCTAGGCAGAGAGCCCCTTGAGAACAGGTGCCCTGCCTTACTCATCATAGTAGGTATTTAATAAATGACTGAATAGTTTCCTAATGAATGAATGATACATACAGAAGGCTAAACGTAACACACAATCTGACAGCCTCTCTTGATTTTACAGTTCCATAGGCCTTATCTTGATTTTACAGGTGCAGACATGAAGGCTCTGAGACATTAAGTGAACTCCTAAATCTATCCAAATATTAAAATGGCAAGACCCAGGACCTGAATTCTGTGCTTTTTCTGGAGAAAAGAGATGGCTGCCATTATCTTGTTTTCTAACATAGTGACTTTTACAATATTTAAACAGAACATCATAGTTCCACCTCCCCCAAATACACCAGAGCTCATCTTTCCTCTGATGACTGGGAATAAGAAAGAAACAGTAGTAGGCATGAAAATAATGCCCTAGTAATGTTTCCCTTACTGCGGTGTAAGCTCCTCACAGGCAGAAGCCATCTCAAATTTATCTCCCCATTGCCTGGAATACTGACTCAGACATGAGAAGGGGCCAATGAGTATCAGTGAGTCAACAAAAGGCAACCCTGTACCATGTGATTAGGAATTGTGAGCAAGGCGCGGTCTGCAACATGCACGGGCCCAAACATTCAACCCCTAGGTGCAAGCAGCAAGCTCCAAGGTCCCAAATGTGGCTCGTAGATTCTACCACAGATCCGAGCCAGCTCCATCATCAGCTACCATTGTCTGTAGGTCCCTTCTCTTCCCAGGCCCTGTGTGGAACTCCCCTAATCAAGATTAACAAGAGAAAAGAGAGCATGGGCCAGCCACCATCCTGGCAGCTGGGAGTGGGCTTGCTTCCAATGGGCTACACAAGAATGGTACTCTGAGCAGCATCGGAGAGAGGTGGGAAGCTGGGAGATGCTGAGATCGAGACGGTGGTAAAGAGGTCACTCCTGCAGGCTTGGTAATAGATCTGTCCCCAGAAGTCTGAGGAAGGAGTGTTAAAGCTGAGGATCTTTTCCCTTTCTCCCTAAATTGAGATTGCCTGGCAAAGGCCAGGAAGGTAAGGGGAAGAGGCCATGTGAAAAGAACACATGCACGGAGAGGGAGGAGACGACGTGTGTCAGACCTGGCATGTGGTTCAATTACCCATTTTCCTCTGGACTTGGTGCTTTGACACAAGAAGCCCCAAACTCCCTTCCAAACAAACTGGGCCTTAAGCTTGGCCCAGCTCCCAACAACTGGGCCACGGCACAGATCCCACAGGTGGAAGCGCAGGTTATCAGCGTCCATCAGAACAACCATTTTTAAGTGTGCCTGGCTCCTCGTTACTGACAAAGGATGCACACACCTTCTCTGCCCCTCTGTGGCAAAATGCTGTGACTTCATTCTTATAAACTGGCCAGGAAGATACCTGCAGCTTTACTCAGGTACTCAAGCAGGTGACAAGCAAGATGCTGTTATACAACTTGTCTAAGTTCTGCCCATCCTGCCAGGTCTTGGGGTCTCCTGACAGCCCCATTTCCTGGCCACCCGTCTCTTTTACATTCTTGGTATCAGTGAGCGTGTGGCACTCCAGCTCTCCTGATCACTGAGACACAGGTTAGAGCTGGTGTAACAGAGAAGAGGTATACGGTCTGGAACGCCCCAGTATACGGCTATAATTGCCAAATGGGGCCGTTGCTGCTTATGTTTACGTATTGGCCAAAACATGCATGTCAAAATCTCCTTAGACTGAGGTCTCCTTAAACCCCAAGGTCCAGTGCTTGCAAAGTACTTTTAAGCACCCAGTGCCCCACCCCACCCCACCCCCATGCAGTGGGACGACTAGGTTAAACATTTCCTAGTTATAAAAGGCAGTGTGGAGAGAGCAATTTGACAAGCAACCCCACAATCTATGGGGCTTAACAATCACACCGATATCACTAGCATGAGGCCAGCTAGCCACCTCCCCAAGATGTGGCCTTTAGTTTTCTACGCACCACTCAAACACTAGCAGCTGTTGCCACGGGAGACAAGGTGACCCAGAGGCGTGGGCACAAGACCCAGGGACGGAAATCCATTTTGTCGGATCCACCCAAACTACTGGGTTTCCCTCACCGAGAAAAGGTGAAAAAAAAATCTGCCTTAGCAGTAGGCCCTTGCCAGGCAGGTCGGAGATGCCCCACGCCTAGCAGAGTCATGAGAAGGCCAAGGGCAAGTTAGCTTGAGCTCTCAAAAACATTGAAAGCATTCATCTGCTTCTGGCCTTGGGGGGTTTGGAAGAGGAAAAAGCCAGCCAGAGCTCTGCCTCCCCAGAGGGCAAACTCCTACCAAGGCAAGGGAAAGCAAGGCCTCTCCTCCAAGCTGTCAGCAGCCCAAAGACTGACCAGTAGCCGTAGCCACCTTACCAGCAAAGACCCACAGCCCGCTCCCCACACCGGCTAACAGTGCCCTAGCATTCAGCAAAGAATTCCCTCAGACCCATCAATGCAAAGAG
Organism: Smutsia gigantea; assembly: GCA_032199065.1. Classification (NCBI taxonomy): domain Eukaryota; kingdom Metazoa; phylum Chordata; class Mammalia; order Pholidota; family Manidae; genus Smutsia; species Smutsia gigantea. The sequence continues at coordinate 210,699 of JAVSCE010019780.1, read as the reverse complement.
CGGCTCAGCTCGTTGGCTAGGAAAAAGAACACATGGGGTAGAAACCCCACCTCTACCAGGTCAAGTCTTTACAACTCTCTCCTCCAAAGCTTTGCAACTTCAAAAAGGAGACTAACTGCCTCTCTATTAAGCCTACCTGCCCTATTTTCCAGGAGTTTCTTTCTTGATCTCATTAAAACCATGTGAAAGTGCTTTGAACACTGTAACACACTTTATGCAGCTACTTGTTTTATAATTGGTGCCATTTTTTTTTCTGTTTTAAGGCATAAAGCACTTGTCCTCAGTGCACCCGGGCAAGAAAAAGGGCAGGTTTTGCAAATGCCTCCCCAGGCAGGAGAAGTATGTCGCTCATTCACCACCACCCCCTACAAACAATGGAATAAATAAGAATTAAGAACCAGAGCTGGGACCACAATCCAGGGCTCACCGATCATCACAACATACCACCTCCTCTGAAGTCAACTCTGGCCCTGATCACACACCCAGAGCACACTTCCCAGACAGCACACTGCCTTCCCTCTCCCTTTAGTGACTGGATCCGCCCAGTTACCAAAAAAAAAAATTATTTTTTAAGTCAGCACTCCCACCATATGTGGCATTTATTTCCAGAGGAGGCCTGCCCTGGGTTCCTGTGGACAGATGTTGCTTTGTGCCTGCCTGACACGGCTGGCAGCCCCCGTACAGCTGCCCCAAGCAGGTGGCCAAGGATGGAGTCCGCTCCTGGCCCAGGAAGCAAGGATGACAATCTCTGTGGGGCTCAGGCCCTGGGAACCCTCTACTCCTTTCTCTGCGGCCTGGGACCCCAAAGACACCCCCCACCACACATTGCCTTGGTGTAGAATCAAACTTTAAAGAGGACTGAGTTGAACACAGGAGGCCAAGGTTCCCCTGACACACACACACACACCAATTCCCCAGCGAGGGGTCTCTAAGCTAAGAAAAGGCCCAGGGAAATGGAGAGAAGTCACTGACCCCTTCTATCAGCCATCTGTGAGCTCCCGCCTGACCTAGCTAGAGCGATGTGGAGCATAAAGGAGGTCCAGACAGATGGCAAAGCGCTTTGGGAAGCAGGGCTCTGCAGGAATGCGAGCACCGATGCGAGGCCCACTTTGGGGTGCGCTTTGTTATCTCATCCGCTCCAAGCTCCCTCTTTTCAGCAACTACCCGCAATCTCAGACCAAAAGACCAAAATACTGTGACGGAGGCGGGGGAGAAGCCCCTACTCTCTGCCACTTGTCTCTCATTTGAAAGTCAGAGCATTGCTCTGCAACTAAAGTGCGTGTGTGCGGAGGGGGCGGGAGACTGGCACAAGCGAGTCTAAAAATACTCGATAAAAATGCTAATCCCGAAGGCAAAGAGAGAAGGAAGAAGGAATCTGTCAATCACGAGGCTCCCGCTCTCACCCGCAGCCCCAGCTGTACGGACTGCATTCCTGCTGAGGAGGAGAGAAGTGGGGAGATAGGACTGAAGAAAAGAAAGGGAGAGACACCACCACCTCCACGAGCGCGGGCCGCGGGGGAGGGAGGCGGCGGCGGAGGAGGGGCTCCGGCCGGCGGGGCCGAACAAAGCGGGCCTCAACTTCTAGCCCGCAGCTCGCCGGAGCGGGGGCGGTCGCTGCCAGAGGCACCCCACTTGCCAGGAGGTGAAAAGCGAATGTGCGCTCTGGAAGTGAGAGTGCCGCGTGGAAGCCCCAGGCTCTGAATCTTTGCAAATTCAGCGGTTTTGTTTGGGGTCCCCCAGCGCCTGCCGGTCCGCGCTCCCGGCCCCCAGTCCGTACACACACACACACGCTGTCACTCCCACTCCAAGCCCACACGGCCAGCCCCCCCGGGGGCCCCACCTGGGGATGGTGATGCACTTGGTATTGACGTTCTGCGTGGTGATGGCCTTCTCCAGCTCGTCCAGCTGCCCCGTCTTCTTGAGCTTCTTGACCAAACTCTTGACCGCCTTCTCGCACCACTTCTCCTCCTGCCCGTTCTGCTCGCCCTTCTTCCAGCCCAGCAGGCGCTTCACGATCGGCGGGGTGAAGGGCAGGATGGACGACATGGCTGGGGAGGGCGCGCGGGCGGCGAGGGGCGCCCCCGGCGGGGCTGCGCTCGGCGGGATGCCGGGGGCGCAGAGGGGAGCTCCTCCCACCCAAACTTCGCCTCAACTCTCGGCGAACTTGCCGGGGCTCCGGGCCGGGCCGCGGCGCTGCAGCCTGCGGGGCTCGGTGCGCCGCCCTGTGCCCCGAGCAGCTCCCACGGCGGGAAGAAGGGCGGGCGGGCGGCGGCCGCGCGGGGGTTAGGAGAGGCCCCGAGCGCGGGTCGGAGGCGGCGGCCGCGGGACTCGGAGTGGCAGAAGAAAGTTTGGGTTTCCGCACGGGGTGGCTGCTTGGGTGCCGCCTCCAGGAAGGAAAGGCCAACCCCCCCAGCAAACTTCGCTCGCCTCGTTCGCCCCGGTGCGCAGATCCCTCCGCCTCGGCAGCCTCGCCGCCCCGCCGCCCTCCTCCTTCCCGGCGCGCTCGCCCGCTCGCTGGCTCGCTGGGCCGGCCCGGGGCGTGCGCCGCGCTCCCGCTCCCGCTCCCGCTCCCGCCCGCTCCCAGTCTGCGTTTCATGCAAATCCGCGTGCAGCCTCCTTTCCGAGCGCTGTCACCGCCCCCTGGCCGCCGGGGCTCCCCGCCTCCTCCCCCGCGCCCCGCCGCCTCCTCCCCCGGGCGTCCTACCCGCCCCCGGCCTCCGGGAGGGCGCCCGGCCTTCCCCCGCCGGCGCAGCGCACGCCCACGTGGGCGGCCGGGGACCGCGGCGGCCCTGACTGGAGCGCGCAGGACCCCGCGCGGCCCCGATCTGAAGGCCGGCGGGCGCCGGGAGGAAGTCGTGGGAAAGAAGCGGCGAGAGGGGCCCCCGGCGGGAGGGCTGGGCGTGGGCCGTGGCGTCCTCTCTCGGAACCCACGCTCTGGAAGCTCAGTCGGAGTGGCGGGCCCGACGGGGTTAGATTCGCAGCGAATGAGCGCCGTCCGGCCAAAGGCTGGCAGTGCACCCCTGGGAGCACCCGGGTCCGAGAATAGCCGTCCCGAAGGCCAAGGTTCAGGAAGTCGGGGTGCCCACTTGGACCCGCGAGCGCTGTTGCGGGTCAGGGGCCTTGGATGCGCCGGCCACCCTGGAGCTGATTTTTCTTTTTTTTAAATCTCTCATCGGGGAGATCACGCCGGCCAGCCGAGAGCCCCGGGACTCTGTGGAAGGAGGGAGTTGGGAGGGGGGAGAAGTGGGATCTCAGAGATGGAGATTCTGGGACCCCAGTGACTCCCTGGATAGCTGGAGCAAGGGGTCCCTTGGGTCTTGTGAATCAAGGGCCCAGCAGAAAATGGGTTTCAAAGACATCTGTTGAATTCATGAAGGAATGAATGGGGCGCTTTAGAATTTATCTTTGGGGGGAGGAAATTACATGACAGGGTGTTTGGAATCTTACCACTCAGAAAAATCCGCACTTCGAGGCCCAATACATCGAAGGAGAAAGAGCTTTGTTTCCATAGCTGTGAACTCAACAAAAAGTGGAGCAAAAGGTGCTCAGGAACTTTATGCATTCAAAGTTAGCCTTGGGAGAAGCAAAGAAACCCGGATATTGGGTCGCTCTGGGGGTTTTCTCTCCACCAGCAGGATTTGGGGGCCTATGCCCACAAACCCCTCCGCTGCTTTCAAGAGTTACCCCAGGCCCCACGGCCTTTCTCCTGCTCCCCCTAACTCTCGCTTGGGTGTCTAAGGCCTTTGTTTGTTTTTAACAGCAGGAAAACCCCAGTGGTGAGAAAGAAGTTATCTGCAAACCATAAAGCTGCCTGGAGTTGGGTGGGGAGTTACAAAGCCCTGTGAGGTGTGGCCCAATCCACAAAGTCAGCCCAGAAGCTGCAGGGGTCTCTACTTTGTGGAGACTGATGGCCTCTCACAGGCCTGTCCGCTGCTGCTGCTGAGAGTGGTGTTCTTTGCCCACCCCTCCTTCTAACTCCCTACCTGCTTGGACTTTAAAGGAAAATCTTTGAGCCCTAACTGGGGCTTAAACAGACCTGGTGGGTTCCTGGCTGGTTCTCCTGCTAGCCCCCAGCCACTGTAGTTTTGGGTTTCATTCCCATCTTCCCAGCCCTGATCAGAAAGGAGAAGAAAGGAAAGCAATCAACATTTACTGAGGGCTTTCTTCGTTCCAGGTAACTCAACTACTGCCCTCTGATTTAATCTTCATGGTGGCCCTTGAGGTAGATGTCCCTGTACCTCCCACTTACAGTGTGGCATCTGAGGTGCAGAGAGACCGTGATACTTAGGATTTAGGCAGCAGAGCTGGGATTTGGGATTTGAACCTAATGCTCTGTGAGGCCTCTGTCCGCATTCTTGCCACCGAGCCCACTAGCTGCCTTACAGAGTTGCAGAAGGCAAAGATGACATCATTCATAGAGCTCTTTGCAAAACAACTATTCTTTACACAGGTGCACTATTGTGACACTACAAGAAATGTTTACTCACCTATAAAATGGGGCTAGAAATAGCTTTCCTCCCAACCTCCTAAGGTGACTGTGGAAATCTGATGTGAAAAGTTTTGCAGTCAAGCGATGGAAGGGCTGGAACCACACCTTGGGGCCACTGCTAGTGCCATGCAGAACGGTGTGGATGAGGGGTTCAGTTCAGTTAGATGCAGATCTATGGAGAACCCCACACACACTCCATGTTGCAGCCCTCTTGTTCATTTCTGGGAACGCTGAAATGAAATGTGAAGGACCCTAGCCTCAGGGAGTAGACTCCCTAAAGAAGCACCAAGGCGGGGCGGGGGCTGCCCGGGAGAAAGGGGCCCTCGTGGTCATCACGTTCCAGTAAAACATTCAATTTAACCTGAACATCAAATCAAGCAGGTCCAACTGTTGAGAGGCAGTCAGGCAAAGTGAAAGGGCCTCAGGCTGCATCAGTGACTGACCTGGCTTTCGGTCCTGGCTCTCATCCTCCCTGCACCTTACTGAGTATCTCTTCTCTCAGCTGCAAGAATGAAGTGAACAGTTCCTATTGTGCAAAGTGATGAATAGAAAGAGCATTAAAATTGTTCTCCTCCAGCTCTAGCCCCTCATTTCACACAGGGGGAAAGGATATCTGGTAAAGGGAGAATGTGCTCTGCGGAGGTTAAGAGCTTGAGAGAGATCCGAGGATTAAATGTAGTGGAGGGGGCCTGGCAGTAGCTGGCCCTCCAAAGTCATGGCATTGGAAGGCCCCTTCATGCAGCCCTCTCATTTTCCTAAGCAGAGGAAGTAGCTACGCAGCATCTAGTTAGCGTAGCTAAACATGCTTTCCTGCACTTCCTTCATCTACCAGCACCCATGGGACGGGGACAGCTGGGCATGCAGAAAAACAGGGCTGAACCTACATGTGAGTCCAACAAGTGCCATTTCGGGGCTAGTTCTTGCTCCTCTGGCCTCAGTTTCTCAGAAGAGGAGTTGAAGGAATTAGCCCACTTTCACAAAGCAGTGCGGAGGGCTGAGGAATGGATTCCTTGGGTGCCAAGAAGCCCCTGCCTGCTCCCTTGGCTCTGGGCTGGTGAATGGCTAGGTGGCTCCGGATGGATAGGAGCTCTCTTCTGGCGCTTGGTCTCCTGGAGCCCAGCCAGGCTGGCTTTTGCAGACGTCGTCCTTGGAAGGGAAACGTTAGCCCAGTTAATTTTTCATCGTGGTAAGAGCAAAGTTCAAGAGAGGTGGGATGGGCTGGAGGCAGAGGCTCTGTTTCCCTGGGAATAGTTCATCCTATCAGGGAATTGCCTCACAAACAGACTTGCCAAAGAGTTTTCATGTGTTTGGAGTGGCTCCCAGGTGGAATACTGGAAAGTAACAAACATATGACTTCAGTTCTGATTATTTTTCCATTCGCTAAAGGGTGTTTAATCAACAAGTGGTGAATCTAGAAAGAGCGTTAAAATTGTTCTGTCTTCATTTTACACAGACATAAGGTGTCATCTACTGAAGGGAGGTGATTTGCACTATGGAGATAAGACAGGATCTAGTCAGAGCTAGAACTGTCAAAAGAGTGCCGTCATGTAAGAGCGCCTCTGTCTGTAGCTCTGTGCAGCACCTCACACACGTGAGCTCTCCCGTGGCACCAGGCTGCATGGGCTTAGACCTCTAGCTCTACCACTTCAGCTGTGTGACTTTGGGCGAGTCCTCTAACCACTGTGTGTCAGTTTCCTCATCCATATAATGGGAATAATAACACCTACCTCTTAGTAGTGCTGAGAGGAATCACATAACCCATGTCATGAGCTTGCCTCATATATATTTTCAATATATATGGACATGGTTGCTGCTCACGGTGAGAGTACTAAGCCAAAGGTAACAGCAATGGGTTCTGTGTACACAAACAAATGGAGGGATCTTAAAAACAGTTTCAAGTGAAAACAGTGACACAGAGAATGAAATAAATAATATGTTACCTATGCAAAAGAAATTACATGTATATAAAACAACAACTATATATATTTTGGAAGAAGTCACACAAAAAGATACACATTGAACTACTTCATACCCATTAGGATGGCTATTATTGAAAAAAAAACAGAAAATAACTAGTGTTGGAGAAGATGTGGTGAAATTAGAACACTTGTGCTTTGCTGGTGAGCATACAAAATGCTGCAGCCACCGTGGAAAACAGGATGGTGGTTTCTAAAAAATGAAATAGAATTACCACTCAACCCAGCCATTCTGCTTCTGGGTATATACCCAAACGAAAAGAAAGCAGGGACTCAGATACATCTCTGTGCATCCGTGTTCAGAGCAGCATTATTCATGGGGGCCAAAAGGTGGAAACAACTCTATCTATTGATGGATGAATGATAAACAAAATGTGGTATATATACACAATTAAATATTCAGCCTTAAAAAAGAAGGAAATCCTGTCACATGCTACCACACGTGATAAATGAATGTTGTGATGAGTGAATCTTCAACCTGTGGATGAATCTTGAAGACACTGTGCTAAGCGAACTAAGCCAGTCACAAAAACACAAATCCTGTATGAGTCCATTTGCACGAAGCACCTGGGTAGCCAAATTCTGAGACAGAAGGTAGAATGGTGGTTGCCAGGGGTTGGGGGAGAGGGAATGGGGAATTAGTGGTTCGTGGGTATGGAGTTTAACTGGAGAAGATGAAAAGATACTGGAGGTGGAAGGTGGTGATGGTTGTACAGCGGTGAGAATATACTTAATGTCACAGACCATACACTTAAAAATAGTTTAAAAGCACATTTTATTATGTATATTTTACAATAGAAGATACGGAGGAAAAATACACATTAAACACAAGTAGAATAGGTGTTTGAGAGCAGAAGTGCAGGAGGTAAAGGGGAAAATCAGTAAGTGAAATCAGGGATCTGTAAAGATGAAGTAGGGTGTAATGGGGAGTGTGATAGCCTCACCCTCTGCTCCAGAGCTGCAATTGTACAAAGTGCACAACACATGGACATGGTGAGTCCATATACTAATGGTTCTCTGGTTTGTTCAAAAGACAGAGCCTTTGGCTTCCAGCACCTTCCAGCCCAGGGATCATGATATCTCACATTTGGAGAACTCAGTTTATGAAAACAGGAGGTGGCCTGCCTCCTGGCAAGCCCTAGCAACCCCAGGCTCAGGTGTGCCCCCTCTGAGAGCTTAGGGAACAGAGGGCCAAGGGACTAATGCCATTTGAGGGTCTGCTATAAGCCAGGCTCTGAGCTGGGACTTCAGGATAGGGTCTTATCTGAAGCTCCACATTCCCCACAAGATGGTTGTTACTGGACTGCTCGGTAGAGCAGGGGTCGGAGATGCAGGGAATTCCGCTGCTGTTATCTGAATTGGACTGCTGACCCCTGATTGCCAGCCCAACGTTGGCTCCTCTGTCCCTGGAGGCCCCCACCAGGGTTCCTGGTATTGTTGACAGTGTCCCCAGGAGAAGGGGGCTGTGACTGAGGGAGCCACGTGCAGGCAGGGTCCATGGAAGTGACTTTGAGGGACCAGGTCTGACACGGGGAGAACTGGGGCGGAGGACTGGGCTTCGGGTTTGGCACACCACCCTGCAGCTATGTGCAGGCCAGACCTGGCCAGGGCTGTGGGGCAGGACAGGAAGGGTCTGCAGGCAGTGGAAACCAGGGCAGGGTTCACAGAGCTCTTTTGAGTTCTCCCTGCAATAGCTCCCAACCCCATTCAGAAATTGCAGGTCTGGGAGGCAGGGGCCAGGAGAGGAGTCTGGTAGGTTATGGTTGTGTGTGTGTTTGATTTTACCACTGTGTATGTCCTGGTGTGGTCACTCTGTCTGTATACACAGGTGCTATGGGGGTTCAGGTGTGTGTGTGAGTGTGTGTTTGTGGGAGTTGATAGCTCAGTCTGCCCAGGCCTCTGTCTTGGTCAAATCACATTTTTTAGAGTCCAGGCCTATATATTTAAGTCCAGTGGGTATATGTGAGTTTTCTCCCTGGGTTCACATGTTTTTGTGTTTGCATCTTTTGTGTATGTATGTCTGCAGAGGTCACTGAGTTTTCGCTTTCCAATTTTCTGGGATAATAAGAGTCAGGCCCAGGGTCTCCCTCAATCCAGGTTCAGTTTACAATGTGAACCTAAAAAATAGTGGTTGGAAAATTGATGGTTCATTATAATTGCATTTATGTTTAAAAGCACATATGTATGTGGATAGCCACCTCAGAATGGTATGCCAAATTGAAAATATAGTTCTATAAATCCAGTGAGCTTAAATGTCTTTAGATTATTTTCAGTATATTGGCATGCTATTTTTACATTAAAAATGAATAGAATACATGTGTCAAAATTATACCTCAACTTAGAAAAAGATTTCAAAAAAAGAAAGAAAACAATGTGTAGAATGAAAGTGAAGTCAGGCCTCTCCAGCATAAGGATATGGGTCCTGGAGGGTGGAAGGGAACCAGCAGCGGCTATTTGGACTGTCTGCTCAGGCCTGAGAAAGTTGCTGGGGCTCCAGGGGGCCTGTGAGTGGCCACAGGAGTCAGGCACTGGGTGTGTAAAGGGAAAAGCAGAGTTCTCACCTCTCAAAATCACACACACATCTAGAATACTCTGCCCCTTATATCAATCCAGCATCTGGAAACAAACGTCCTGTGGTTAACTCAGACATTGAAGGGATGAAATAAACTTTAAAGAAACAAAGGAAAGCTGTCCCTCTCCCAAGCAACTCAACCTAACCATGAGGAGGGATGCCAGCTTCAAGATAGGTGACTTTGGTGGGTTGTTTTGTTACAAAAATGAAGTGCTTTCATTGTAGGAAAATGTTCTGGATGCCACTGCCAAATGGCCTCCTGAAAAGCTCCTGCACCAGCGGGGCCTCGCCACACTGGCTTTGTGAAGTGAGGTTGCAGCTGGATTGATTCTTTTATCCTCACCTAGTCATCATAGCTCCATTCAAGGGGACCAGAAAGCTTAGCTTTAGCTGTGGCTTTTTTGTTTTCTTCTGAAATCAACCAGTGAAAAAGCACCCCTGCTAAAAGATCTCTCAGCATGGAGCAGAGAGTTGCAGAGGGTAAGGGATCATAGGGTGTTGGCAGACAGAAAAAAAGATGTATTTTTCAGACCTCTTTCCCTGCCCTCCCTTAGGTGTTTGTTTCCTGAAGCCAGGTTCCTGCCTCTTTTCTTTTACATCCTCTTCCTGGGTGGTGGTACTCCCTCTTGAATCTCATCTACTCTTGATAAACTAAAATCAAAGTTTCTGGCCCAAACTCCTCTCCAGCACTCCAGGCTCAAATTGGACAATCAATGCCCGCAATCATCTCAAGTTAGTGAACTCAGCAGCCCCTCGTGGAGCCCCTTCTCGGGGCTCCGTCCGGCAGGGCATCACTGTGGTCCATAGTCACCCAACCAGCAACCTAGAGACTCTTCCTCCTCTCTCCCCCACATCCCATCTGCCTTCAAACCTTGTAGAATCTACTTTCCAACACCCAGCCTCCATCTCAATTCAGACCCCTATCATTGTTCATCACAGATTATTACAATAATTTTCGAATTGTCTCCCTTCTCCACTGGCTGCCGGAGTGAGCTTTCTGCACACATCGAATCTGCATCTCCCCTGCTTTTGAGTAAAGGCCTTCAATGATTTGCCAATGTCTACAACAGCACTTTTCATAGACATATAATGAGAGTGATGTAAGTAATTTTAATTTTTCTTGAGGCTATGTTAAATAAAAGAAAAAAGAAGCAGGTAAAGTTAAGCTTAGTAATATATTTTTATTTATCTACCGTAGTATCATGTCAACATGTAATCGGCATAAAAATTATCTCTGTTTTCAGATTTGTTTTTGTACAAAGTCTTTGATCTCTGGTATGTGTCTTACACTTCCATCTCAGTCTGGATTGGCCACATTTCAAGTGGCCAGTGGCTACCCTGTGGAGAACACAGGTCTAGAGAACAAGAGTCCAAGGTCCTTCCAAGGGGTGGAGGGCACTGGCTGGCCTATCTTAGCCTTAGCTCTCTGGCCGTGCCCCACGTCACATCTCAAGCTAACCGCAAATGTTACCGATTCTTTCACAGCACCTGCCTTTGCTCATGTTACTCCTTCTTGCCTTCAGTGTCCTTTCCACCCCTTCAGTATCCACACCACCTTTCAACAAACATGTCCTCCTCATCCAAGACGAGGTTCAGACATCACCCCCTTCATGAAGACTTTCCTCCTCCGACTCCCAGGGTAGAACTAAGCCCCCACTCTACCCTGCTCTGTGCTAATACCCAGAACCCATTAGTGCATTTATTTGTTTATTTAACTAACTCATTACACTAGATTTTAAAAGTCAAGGACCTTGTCTTCTTTTTCTATCCCCAACACCTGTGCCCAGGGACATGGACAGTGCCCAATAAATGTTTGCTGGATGAATTATTAGTAATTAGAAAACGGAGGCCCAGAAAGATTAAGTGGTGTGCTGAAGGTCTCATAGCTAAAATGCGGTATCTTGACTTACACTGCCGGCTCTCAGCCAAGTGCTCGTTTGGCCAGGGGGTTAAGGGATGTCAGAAAGCCTATTCCGCATGGTATGCATGGAAGGATTTATGAGAAGATTGGTTTGAGGTGCCAATTGCTAAAATCCAGGAAACCTGGACCTCCTGCTGTTTCTGGTAAGGATTCAGCTTTAGTTACACTGTATTTTACTGTCCTCAAATAATTACTAGGAAATGACCGGGGCCAAAAGAAACAGAGGGCAGGCAGGGCACAGGGTGATCCCCAGCTCCCAGCTCCCAGACCTCACTCACAGATGAAGAGGAACTTGGGGAAGAAGTTCCCCTAAAGTGCTTGGAGCCTGGCTAAGTGGCAGGAGAGCTGACTGGCTGGAGGGCAGGCATCTGGAGGGTCTGGTTCTATCGATGCACCTGCTGCTTACTTGCAAGTTATTGACACGCCCAGTCTCAGCTTCCTCACCTGTGAAATGAAGGTTTGGGCTGGCCTTGGGTACTGTAAATACAGGACTCAAGGACCCTCCTTTGCATTACAAATGGCAGACATCGCAGACGGATACTGAATTCCTTCCTGCCATGGAATCTTATCATTCTTCTAGTTGAAACCCGTTTGCTTTTGAGACTCTCCTAGCTCTCCCCTTCTAATTCCATGATAGAGACACATTCCTCCGGTCTTCGGGAATCCCCTAACTGGATGCAAATGACTGTGGGAGAGTAACACTACAAATTCTTGTCAGCTTTCATCAACAGCTAAATTCTCAGGGCCTGATCCTGCCAAGACCACCCAGGGAGCCCAAGAGGGAAGTGGAGGAGAAGAGGTGGTAGAAAGGAAGTGCAGTGCCCACCGGGGTGCCATGACACACCGTTTCACTTTCATTTGTCAGCCTGTGGGGCCCATTGCCCTAGCATCCATTGCCACCCTTGTTCAGGGCATTTTATAGGAGAAATGCCACAAGAGAATTCTCCTGCTGTTGAATAGCATGCCATTTAATTCAGGAACCAGAAAATAAGAGTTCTGTTCCCACTGACATGGGCAGGTAGAGCAGGAACTCGTCTATCTAATGAATGATATGTCACCAAGTGTCCAGGATGGCAGTTGGCACAAAGCAGTCTCTCAATATTTGAATGAATGAATGAAAAGTGAATGCACACGCACACTAACAAAGGAATGCCCTCCGTCCTTGAAGCTTAGCTGGGTAGGGTGCGGCTAAGTTTGCAGGCTGCATGGACTCATATTTTCATAATTCTCTCTCCTCTACTCAGATTATTCCAAGTGAGGCCATATTACCTCAGCTTAATATCTAACATACACACAATGATACCCTCCCCTTCAAACTCAAGCCCCACTTTCTGTGGTTTCGTGGTGTGTCGTGCATTCATTAAGTTCATTTTTGCCATTGCTGTTATTTTTTAAGCACCTCTAGGCCAGTTTTAGGTAAGAATGTGTCACCCATACAATGCGTCTGTTGGGGCTGCAGCAGGAAAAATCTGAAATCCCTCTGTCATCTTCTGTGAAGTGTGGGGTTCCAGGCCCAGTATTCCAGCCTTTTGGTTCAAGGTTAGGAACTGATCCCTTCTGTGGGAAACCTGTCCACATGGACCAGTCAGCATCGGAGGTCCGTCTCCACCTGGCCAGATGTGGGAACTCCAAGCACAGACATCACTTAGGAGAGGGAACAAGGTGTCGTTCTTGTGCTGCTCCTTCGAGCTGGAACTAGGGAAGGTTGCTGAGCCCGCACACGTTCTCCCACTTACCTGTGTGTGTGTGTGTTCATGCATGTGCATGCATGCGGGCTGGCACAGACTCTGCCCACACCCCAACACAGTACTGCCTGGACTCACTGCTCTTCTGGGAAGCGCTCACCCTCATTCAATTTAGGAGTCATGGACTGAGCCCCCAGTATGCCCAAGGCCCCCTTGGCAGACCAGGCAACCCAAGAGAACAAGTAGGAGCTTAGGCCAACAGCAAAGCCACCCCCATCCCACCCCACTCTCTGCCCAAGGGGAGAAGTTCAGCTTCCTTGCATTCACCCAGGATTTTGCAATTGGAATCTCTAGAAGGAATCTATTTTGGGTGCGGCACACATGGCTAGGTGGCACTTTTTCAGTGTTAGAATTGAACACTTAGAACTGTTTTTGTTTGAATTTCATCTGAGGAGGCTGAATCTCTCAGGGAGTCACGGAGTCTTATCCCAGCCCTGTCCGAGCGGCAGTCCCTGTAGGAGTGCAGAGGGGAGCAGACAAGGTCTCCAGGGAGAGGCCCACACAGCCTCTCCAAGCTCCATTCTGTCATCTCAAGTTAGTAAAGAGGAGCAAGGGACCCCTGTGACCACGCACCCAGGCACTGCAGTTCCAGAGCCCCAGGCAGATGCTATGTGCAGTAGGAACCAACCCCATCATGTGCAGAGACTAGAGGTGGCCTCCTAGAAACGTTCTTCTGAAACCAAGCCATGCTGATCCAGGGGTCAGGGGCTAAGTCTCCTCTTCCAGCTCTGCCAGGAATGCCATTGAGATCTTACGTCCAAGAGTCTTTTGCAAATGTAAGCCCCACTTTCCGTGGCTTATGGTTGAGTCCCCATTGCTACCTCAAGCCCATCACAGAGCTTCTTGGAGAGTTAGGCCCTCACCTATAAATGAGGCAATAAACACACCTGAGAGAGTTGACATGAAAGCCTTGAAAAGCTACAAGGTGGTGGGCCAGGATCCACTGCTTTTAGCATCATCTCGCTTTCCCACCACCCACCTGAGTCCCTGCCCCCTGCACAATAACAATAACATCCATTGTATGATGCCAGGCACTGAGCTGATTTATGCATATCCTCATTTACACAGCAGCTCCTTAAACCCCTTCCCTGATCCCAGGGCCTTCCCAGGAAAGGTCCAACTCCAGAAGCTGAACAAACTTAGGTAAGCATGGGGAGAGATCCAGGTGTTGATTCGAGCACTCATTTTATATAAGGTCTGAGGATAAAACAGAGCTCCGTGCCCTCATGGGTATCTTCTCTTTCCTCAGGAGGGCCAGTGGGGAGACACAGAGGCTATGGAAGAGAGAGTCTCTGGCTGCTTGGAGCCCACTCACTCCCTTCACCAGGCTCGGGTGGGTTCTGCCTGTCCTCCAGTGGGACCCACTGACCAGGGGCAAAAGTGTCCCCCCAGGCTTGAGATGGAGGGTGGATGCCAGGCAATTAATTTTTGGATTTTACTGAACTGGGTCAAAACTCTACTTCCCCATTCATTTTACCAGGTTAAGATACAATTCCAGTGTGAACTAATTTCCCCATCTCTGGGCTATGCTATAGCAAATAACTTACTTGTGAGTAATGTGGCCATGCTGGTGCAGAGTTTATTTAGATAAGGAAAACAACCCCAGGCCTGCTGGGAGGCGCCGCTCAGTACTGCAGAGCCAGCCCTGTTTCCGGGGCTGCCTGGGAGGGCCAGGCCTTCAGGCTACTGGAGTGGACCTGGACGGCTGCTGAAAAGCCCACCTGCCCCCAGACGTGGCTGGGTCCTGCAGCAGGGAGTGAAGGTGGGGCTTGAGGCGTGGAGAAACTGGGAGTTGGATATTGCATGCAGCGGTCACTCGCCAGTTGTGTGGCCTTGGGTGAGACACCTCCACCCTCTGAGCACTAGTTTCCCCCCTCTCTGCAGAGAGGTGGTCTGGGGGTTAAAAATAATAGCATCCTCCCCACAGAAGGGTTGTGGAGCTTAAAAGAGACCCTGTAAGGGAAAGCACATTGTCAACTACAGAGGGCAATGCATGCACAGGTTAGTTAAAAATTAATGTGTGGGTGAAAGCTGTGTTTCCAGGCCACACAGTGGAATGGGCACAGTGCCGAGATTCAAAGGCACGCATCCAAGTCCAGAATCTGCCACCCACCAGTCAGGTGACCTCACGTCCTTCCCTACGCCTTACTGTTCTCCTCTGTGAAGTGGGAACAGTCACTCCTCCACTGCATACCCCTCAAGGCTCTGACTGGCTGGTTTGGAGGGGAAGATAAATTGAAAGTGTTTTGTGAACTGTTTGAAATGTGTAAATATAAGAAGACTCTGGTACCAAGTTATTCAAAGGTTATTCATCAATGAACCGTCAACAAATGCTTATTGAGCCTCACAGTGAGGACACAGAAATAAAGAGGTGAGCTGGAGAAAAGACAACATGAAGGGTGGCCGGTGATAATCATGCAAAGTCGGGGAGGAGCAGACTGGTTTGGGCTGAAGGGAGAACCACTCACCTTTGCTCGGTTGACACAGTACGATCGTTCCTATAACACTGGTGAACAATGCCCTAGCTCAATTTCTTGTTTTCAGACTTTTTTTTTTAAAGAGCAGAACCCAGTTTTCAAATACAGAGTTAAACAGAACCCCAAGTCATAACATAAATCTGCTCTGGCTGAAACGGGTGGGGTGCAGAGCCAGGACTACCCTGCACCCCCACCCCATCCACCCGCCCATCTGTCTCCCCAGTCCTATTCTGGCTCCTCTGAGGGCTGCACTTCTCTGACTCTAAAACCACAGCCTCCTCTGGGAGGTACGCATCCCACAGACACTCTTACACAAGGAGGCACCTGCATGAGTCTTCACAGAGGCATTACTTGTGCTGATGAGCGCTGGAAATGACCAAATGTCCATCAGCAGGAGAAAGGGCAAGCAGGTAGTGTTCTATGCACACAGTGTAATTAACATGGCTCTGCTGAAAGTTAATTGAATGAATGAGAGCTACACATATCAACAAAGATTAATCTCAAAAGTGCACTGTTGAGTACAAAAATCAAGTTTCAGTGCCCATCACGGTTAGTACTATGTAATTATATATTATTTGTATACAATCTAAAAATATACAAAGCAATATTGTGTAGGCTTAGTGACACATTACATGTAGTTAGAATATAAAGATGGGCGTGAGATACAATAAAGCTTCTACAGGAAAACAGGAGAATGTCTTGCTGACCTGGAGTTAGGCAAAGATTTCTTAAACAGGGTACAAAAAGAACTAACCATAGAAAAACAATAGAAGTGGAAAAAATTGATAAACTGGACTTCATTAAAATTAAAAGCTATTCAAGAAAAGAGACAATGAAGAGATATGTAAAAACAATACGGTGAATAGGAAGTTATGTTCAGGACAAATATCTGATATTATCCAAAATATATAACAAACTCCCAACAAGTCAATAAGAAAAAGATAATTCAATTTAGAAAAAAAATCAAACTTGGGCAGTCAATTGAACAGGAGGATACCCAAAGGCCACCAAGCATATAAGAAGATGGTCGACGAGATTAATTATCAGGAAAATGCAAATTAAAACATAATGTCATACAATTTATACACCCATTAGGATGGCCAAAATTTGAGACTGACAACAACAGCATTACCAAGGATGTGGATCAACCAGAGCCCCTGTAAATTACTGGAGGGAATGTAAATTGGCGAACCACTTTGGAAAACTGTTTGACGGCATCCGTTACTGAATGTGTGTGAGCATCCCTCCAGAAACTTGATTCCTGGTTATATACCCAACAGAAATGAGTGACTATGCTCATCAAAGACATGTGCAAGAACACTTCTATATTCATAACATCTCCAACTGGAAAAAATCCAATTATTCATCCTCAGTGGAATGGATCCACTGTGGTATATTCACACAATACTATATAGCAGAAAAGAAGAATGAACTACTGCTATGTCTTCCTCCCCTCATAAGAAATACTTCAGAATGTAGTACTTATCCCATAGATGAGTCCTAAAGGTGAAATAAGCCTGATTTAAAACAGGATATACTATATATCATTCATATGGAGGTCAAAAGCTGGCAAAACTAACCTATGTGATAGAGGTCAGACCAGTGGTACTTTGGGGAGATATTGATGGTGAAGGGACAGGAGGGAACTTTCTGGAGGCGTGGAAATGACCTCTATCCTGATACAAGTGGTTTCACAGGCATGTGCATTTGTAAAATTCATCAAGCTGTTTGCTTAAGATTTCTGTACTAAGTGCAAGGGATACATTGGTTAACAACCTATAAAACGAAAAGGTGTGTATGAATGGAGATCACTAAGTTTGGTAAGTACTACATTCTGAAGTATTTCTTATGACGGGAGGAAGACATTGCCTTGAGCAGCTTTGTGGAGAAAATGAGATCTTAATTGGATCTTAAAGAATACAGGCTGGAGCAGGGCCATTCCCGGAGCACAGACCGGACAGTGAGAAAGCACAGGAGGCTGTGGCTAGAGCAGAGGATTCAGGACAGGACAGGGCAGAGGGAGAGGATGAGCATTTGTGTTATGGAAACAGGATGGACTTGGGAATATCCAGGTTCAAACCCTGACTCTCTACAGACAAGCTCTGTGACTGGGGAGAGTCACTTAACTTCTCTGAGTCTCAGGTATTCCTTCTATAAGATGGGAATTGCTATGAAGTAATGCACCCTGGCTGTCTAGTATAGTGGCAATAAATGCAGACATATAATGTTCAAAAAACAGAGTGCCCACATCATGATCATGACACCGGGGAACTCTCCTAATGAGGTGCTATCTTTATCACAGCTGACAGCCCAAAGGCCTGAAATAATACAATAGGTGCCAGGAACCACCACGTGATAAAGGGCCTGGGCCATCTGTGCAGGACAAGCTATTCTGCCAGCACCTCCATGGTAACAAAAAGGAGTTGAAAGAAGACAGTTGTGAGAAGTTCTTGGAAGAGAGTTGCAAGTGTGTCATATTCCCTGGACATGCAGGAGAAGGGAGGAGGCGCTTCAGCAGGGCACTTGGAGAGATTGATATGTGAGCTCAGGGCTTGGGGAACACAGGGACTGATGTCTGACACATGCCTGAGTGATCTAAAGGTGAGAGGCTGGCTGGACAGGGAGAGAGGAGCTCTTCTGGAAGGGAGCATCCCATTGTTGCAAGGTCAGTGGCAGCCAGATTGGTGTCTCTTCCATTGTAGACCACATCCGGAAGGGGCAAGGGACCCTAACAGAGCA
This sequence comes from Smutsia gigantea, assembly GCA_032199065.1. NCBI lineage: Eukaryota > Metazoa > Chordata > Mammalia > Pholidota > Manidae > Smutsia > Smutsia gigantea. The sequence goes on along the minus strand of JAVSCE010019780.1, from coordinate 192,780 downwards.
GTGCTCTGAGGAGAACCCTGGGCTGGGTGGAGGGGAAGTAGCGGAGGGGAGAGAGGCATGGCCCACAGGAGGGCACCACCACCGGTGGTGGATGCCAGAGCAACACCACACCTTTCCGGTGTTGGGGGGCCTTTCCTGCCCCCTCACCTCGCCTTGACCCTGCGCCTGCCCTTCAGGGGCTAAAGCAGCAGCCAGTGGGGCAGAGGTGACGTAAAGAAAGCTAACTACAGAGGACAATAGCTTTAATTAGACCAGAGTGTGGAATTTTGATATTAAACTACACTAGATTTTCCATGTACTGAAGCAAGACTGTCTTAAAGCCTGAGAGGGCCAAAAAGCGACAAGACCTGCCTGAGATTTTATTTAGGGATGGGAAGGAGAGCAGCCTAAAAAGAACAGAGAAAAAAAAAGTAAAGTTGACTTCTGTCTGCATGTCGAATCCAGCTAGAACCAGAATGGTTACATCTATGTAAAAGTGCCAGGCACATCCGAGGTGCACCCACTCTTTGCCCTGGCCCACGGGAGAAGCTGCTTCCCAGGCAATCTTGGCCTTGCTCCAGGCTCAAGCAGTGCCTCCCACTCCCAGGAGGGCCTTGCTGGGGCTCGGAGGCTGACAGGGAAAAACTCCCCTGCGAAATGTTGCCTCAGCCTCTGGAATTTACACTTGCCCCACTGCAGTCTGCTGAACATTCCTGCCTGAAATTCCAGTCGAACCACGAAACAAATACTTCGAGACGGTCCCGGTACTGGCAGGCGCTGGCAGGTCTCTCCCAACTTCCGAACTGCTGTCAGAGGCTGTGACCTCACTTCCTTAGCCTGCTCCAGCGTGGGCCTCCTCCGCCGTCCTAGAGGCTGTGTGGCCAGGACGGCAGCAGCTGGGGCCCTGAGGGCCTTGCTCAGAGCACTGTGCGCTGCTGAGAGTCACACACCCGTGGCTCCAAGTTAAATGCACACGAGAAATACCCTTTCCGGGAGAGCTGGGGGGAAGGGGATGTTCTATGGGTCCAGCTTGCTGATTAAAGGGAGGAAAGGAGCTGCCATTTATTGGGTGCTCACTGCATCCTAGGCCCCGTGCTAGATGATTTCATGGGCTGTCTTACACTCGTGAGAACAAACCGCGTGAGACATTATTTCCACTTTATGGGTGAGAAGGAGGGAGGCTCCAGAAGTGAGAAGACTAGCAAGTGGTAGAGCTGCATTTTCCACGTCCTTTCCATGGCACTCGGCTACTCTGAGTCTGGTAACAGTCTCACTTTACTATGCCCCACAGCGTACGTACATTCAGGAGTTTCAGGATTTTTTGTTTTTCTTCTTTGGCATAGAATACTGAATGGAGTATTACAGTGTTAAGAGACCAGGGCTAGGCTTAGCTTGCCTGAGCTCCATGCTTGTGAGCTGTGTGCTCACAGAAGAGTTATTTAATATCTCTGAATCTCGGTTTCTTTATCTGTAAGGAAAAATAATAATATTGCCTTGTGAAGATGGCATGTGATCATATGTGGGAAACACTTAGTCCAGAGCTTGGTATGTTGTATGTGCTCAGTAACTATTACTTGTCATTACTCTACTACAACCTAGTGAGGGGCTGGGACAAACTATAGTTACCCATGTTAATAGATGATTAGAACTCTGAGCTTCAAATGTTAGATGGTACCCAAGGTCACACATGGCCACTGAAATGGCCCATATCCATGGCCTCTGGATTCCCTCTCAAGGGTCCCCTCTCACTTCTGAAGACCTCCCATGGGATTCCAAGCATTTGCTAACTCACTCTCCACTCAGAGCCTGCACACAGGGAGGCACTGAGCCACGTGCAAATGTGGAGAGGCATCTGTAGGTGGCCAGTGCTGCAGGCCACCAGAGAATGCTGGCTCTACGTGCTCTGGGCAGCAGTTTGCAGGGGTGGGAAGAGGTGGCTGCTTGGAATAGACAAGAAGTGCAGAGGCCCCTTAGGCAAAGAATTTTCCCTCACTCCTCTGCTCTGAGCCATGCAAGACTCCCTCTGTCCTCAAAATAAAGTCCTTAACATAGTTTCATGTCATGTTAAACTTTTTCCTAGCTCCTTCCCAGTTTGATCCCATGAAGCATTACATCGAGATTCTCTATCCTTTCTCCCTGGGTCACTCTTGAAACACACTCACTCTTGCCCACCAAAAGCTCAGTTCTCTCCCAGGTCAGGCTGGGGACCTCCCCTCTCCTCCTCAAGTGGAAACCAGCCCACATCTGGGCATCTGGACAATCGCGCCCTGGACTCTGGGAACAATAGCAAATCTACAAGCCAGCAGAGGAACCCAGCTCAGTCTGAGTAAAAATAACCCATCAAATCAATTACAGTGGCAGAACCAATTAGGGTGACCGCAGGGGAAAAAATATGCAGTGTTTAACTTAATCATGTTTCTGTTCCAATGGTTGCATGACTAAGGCAAATGATTATTACATAACTGATATTTCTATTCTTTGCCTCTTCTCTTCAGAAAGAGAAGCCCTTAAATTTTATTTTCCTTCAAAGTGGAAGAAAAGACAAAGGCAAAAAAGAAGATTGTCTCTGAACTTGCACGAACAATAAGAGAGAAAGTCTAGGACCCTCTACTGTGAGTAGTAAATACATGTGAAATTATTCATTAGCAATGTGACTCTAGGCAAGTCATCTTTCTTCTGTGATTCCCCATCTGTGAAGGAAGGACTTGGACTTGGTAATCTCCAAAGGCCATCCTTACAAATTCTGACATTCTATTACCTAGGACAACTTTGACTCTCAAATCCTGCAGGGTCATGATGGCATCTTATTTATCCTCGAGTGATCATATTGTTCCTTGCACGGCATTTGTGTACTCAGGTCCTCAATACATACTTGCTGAACTGAATTAATTGTCACACTCTTTCTTTCCTATCTCTGCAACACTTGCTAGGCACTGGAGGATAACTAGCCAAGTAGTAGAGAGATTAGGCATGTTTCTGTTTGAGGAAGGCTAGGCATGTCTTTAAAAAATGCCAGAGACTTGTGCGATAGTTAGATGACTATTACGGGCAGCAGATGCCCAGAGAGGAGGGATAGTTCCACCCCAAGGGGGGTCATGAAGCACTTGCTGAAGGAGGTGAAATTTGAGTTGAGTCCTGAATTCGGAAGGATGAATTCGGTGAAAGATACTTGGGGTATTTGTAGGAATGGCCTATTCAGAAGTGGGGAGGGAGAAAGCCCGACAGCAATGAGAGTTTCTGTTGGAAAAGGAAGGAAAAACAGATACCTTGGAACCAGGCTATGGACAGCTTTGGAAGCTGGGTGGGGACAGTGAGTCAATTATCCAGATGCAATGGGAGGGGAAGGTGGGATGGAGTCTCTAAGAATATCACCTTCTCCTCTGGCCAGGGGATGATCTTGCCATTCTGAATAGTGAGAGATGAACTCTGGTGCCAGCCTCTGGGTGCAGTCTAGAGGAGGGGAAAGGAGCCACGGGGGTGTCACTGGGTGCAGAAGATGTGGTCCTTTTGTTTTGCACATCATCCCAAGGCCCTAAATTCACCTACATGCTCCAGGGTACACTTGCAACTTTTTAGGGCTGGAGGAGACTTAAAGATCAATTATCACAGCAGGGGCAGTCCGTGCCCTCCTGCTATGTGCCCAGCACTCACGCCCACACTGAAGGGTGCCTGCGAGCACACGGGGCAAAGCCCAAAGTGCCCAAGAGCCAGCGCCCCTGGGAATAGCCCTCTAGTAACGGAGGACGAGGACCTGGTGGCTAAATCCCCAGCTCTTCACCCCATAGGCAGGGTGACTCTGAGGCGTACTCCCGCACTGTCTCCCAGAGTCCCCACCAGGCCTGAGCCCCAGCTGCCCACGGTGATGACCTGCCCAACAGCACAGCATGTATGGGCTTCCTTCCCCCTCTGTCTCACACCCCTTGACCTCAGTTTCCAGGGAATCGCCTCTCAAATGAACTACTTAAATTTAAATCCTTGACTCAAGGTTAGCTTCTGGGGAAACCCAAACCAAAGCAATTAATGAACCTCCTTCATGTTATAGCTGGGGAAACTGAGGCCCAGAGAAGTGAAGGTGGTTTGCCCATGGCCATCCAAGCCCCCAGCCCAGTTCCCTGCCCACTAGACCAGACCCATCGTAGATCTGTGCTCCCTCCCCTCTGCTCCTCCACTGAGGATCTCCAAAGTCAGAACTCAGAAGTAGAAACGATTCTTCTTCCACTCCTATTTGAACAGAAAACAAAAGGCCTCAGCAAGAGGGGAGAGGCAAGGGTCTGAGGCTCCCAGATGTGGCCCTCTTTATCCTGGAAAATGTGTGCTGTTGTCTCTGTGGTAACCAGGGCAGCCACCTGTTTATCTGATTTCAGCAAAGCAGCCGCATCCTTTGGTTCAACTCCTGGGGCTTAAATGGCATGTTTGTAAAGTGGAGTGATTAGCCCTTAAAAAAAAAGGAAGGGGTGGGTGTTAGTTTCTTCCCCAGGGAGAGGGACATGAAGTTTGAGGTCTTTCCACATCAACATTAAAGAAGTGTGATATCCACAGAAATGACTTTACAGGGGGCAGAGCAATTCCACATAAAGATAGCAATCAGAAAATGGAGTGAGATGGATAGAGTGGTGCCTTTTAAAAGTAAGCAAATACATCTTATAATGGTGAAGCTGTTTATTGTCAGTGAAAGGGATCCAGGGGGAATATCACGGAGGAACAAAGACATTTTCTGTCTCTTTAAATAACTCAAGGCAGCTTGACATCTTAGTTAACAGAGGAACAAAGGTATTGTGTGTTCAGTGAAAGGAAACTATTTTTCTCTTGAAAAGAAAGCAGATGTTATCACCTAGCTCTGGAGAAGTCTGAGGAACCTAAGCACAATTGGTCACTTTTCCAGGCTCAATAAACACTGCTTTGATGTGCTAACAACCCCTAATGAAGCTGGCCCGTTACATGAGCTAACCTTCAGGTCACAAATAGATTGTTATGACTGTCTTTCTGTGTATGGAACAATAAACCCTTGAACAAATCATTCTGCTCCTGCCTTCCCATGGAGTATTTGTGAAGGGCTAATTGCAAATTCATCCATCCATCCACTCATGCATCCATTCATTCGGAAAATTCATTATTTTTACTAGGTGGTTGAAGGAAAAAGCATATGCAGATGATGGATTAAATTGGTCATACTTGTAATACATAGGGTCAAAAAAGCAGCCCAGAACATTAGCATTGCTGTTGAAGCAGGGAAATACCACCGCGGCCGGGGGAAGGAAAAGGTAGATTTCAATGAGAATGAGTATCTGTTTCTCTGGCCCTCATATGTTTTGGGGAGAATTTGAGTAAATAGATGGGAGGATAGCAAAGGCCAAAAACAAGGTAGGTTGGCTGGGGCAAGTGACACATGACATGGAGTTGTTGGCAATAAAGCTGGAAAGATAACTTGAGGCTTAGTTTAGAGGACCTGAAATGTCATGCAAAGAAGTCTAAGATTTTTCCTAAAGGAACAGGGAGCCATTGAATACTAAAGATCACATTGGGGAGGAAACTTGAGCTCCAGATGGTTGCCTACTTGCTCCAAAAGGCAGTAGTTAATATCTCTAACATGGCATTGATATAATGAGATGGTTATGAAGTCCATTCACATATCTGGCTAATTTATTGGGAAGGGGTAGGGGAGAGAGAAAGGAAGGGAGTGAGTTATTAAAGATTTCAAATTGCAAAATGGAAGAGGAATTTCTCAAATGGGTCAGACAGCAAGGATACACTGTCCTTGTTGGGAACCAAGACCCAGCTGCTACCCTGATCTGGTGCACATGATGGAATTGTAACAGTACATGTTTGAGCTGCTGTTAAAATACTGCTGGGCTTTCCCCATAAAATAAACCCTTAGATGCTTAACATTTATATAGCTCATCCACAGACCTTTTGCTTCAGGCTGGACCTTAGCCTGTTACTAGCTTAATTAATTTGTTCTTTTTCTGGCATCCCTCCAAAATCTGTCAGAGGGAGCAAAACTTTAGCAAAGCCTGAATTTTTGCATTTCTGAATTATTTGGATTTTTCTCCTTCCACTCCTCTGAGGCCAGACTTTGAAAATGTATGTGTCAGTCAATACTCTCTTAAGCAGAAAGCTCAGGGAGTGGGGGACACAGGGTAGTGAAATTTCCTGGGTAATGGAGGATCTGTTGATAAAACTCAATGTGTTTCAGTCTTCTTTGTGGCTTCTAGTTATTAAAACAGTGTCTGAGTTGACTTTTTCTGCTCTCCGGTTGTGATTAAATGGATCCCTGCTGAAGAGCGTTCTTGCAGGCCACAGAGGAGTAGTGTGGTTATCCGTGACCTCAGGCCAGGAAAAGAGAAGGGGATGGAGAGATGGAGAATGAGAAGGACACGGGTCAACCACCCCTGACCATGTGGCTGCAGGGCACCATGGGAACCGAAGGCCCGCTGCCACCAGCAGACCTCATCTACAGAACGGCAGCCTCGCTGGGGTCCCAGCGGACTCCCACACAGCTCCTCTTCACTCCCCCAGGCCTTGACCTTGAGGTGCAACCATTCTCAGCAGCTGGTTGGGGCAAATACACAAATCTGGGGCATCATCCCTCCTCAAAGGTGCAGGCAAGTTTTCAGGAAGTAGAACTCAGAGGGAGCTTTATTTTGGCCAAGAAGGCTGTGGTTTGGTCTCTTGGGCTTGGGGTTTAACTGAACCTTAAGACACATTTGGCAGCTGTGTGAAACCTCTGCTCTGTGTCCCCAGCTGGACAATGGGGGCCATTTATAACTTTGCACATGGAATGAGAACATCTGGTTCAAATAACATTCATAACACACACACACCAACAGGAATACATTACAATAGAGACAATCACTCTTAAACTGAATGTACTCTCCCTCCTCTCAATTCAAGGACCATGGGAAACAATAAGACACAATCCCTGGCCTCGAGGAAAGGTAGAATTCATCTTATCTACTATGCTTGCTTTAAAGTTCGTGTATCTGAGATGGAGAGTAACTGGTCTGTCACACAGCAAGTGAGACACAGGAGTGGGACCTGAATCCGGGTGGCCCAACTTGCAAGCTAAGCCTTTCTCTGGCTCTGCAGGCACATTTCTATTCCACCCAGGGGAGAAGAAAGTAGGACCTCTGCCCTTTTGAGTCTGGAGGACAGAAAGAGGCATCTTCTCCCGCCAAGAGGCTGGAGGGTTCAGGGTTCCCAGCCAGCAGATGGCTTTTTATCACAGGCAGCAAAGCCATCTGTGCAGTCAGGCCTGACGCTGCACTTAGGGAGACCCCAGAGTCGAGGAATGTGCGGGCCGCTCCACGACCAGCCAGGCACGGGACGCACCCCCCAGGGCGTCCAGGTGGCGCAGGTGCTGCGTGGGCGCCCCCGAATGCGCATGCCCGGGGGAGAGCAGTCGCCTCGCCGCCGCACCGTGCTGCCTTTGCCCCAGTGAGTGCTTCGTCCGCGGAAAACAGCAGCTGCGCAGGCCGGGCGTCTTTTCTCGTTAGTTTGTTCTTCCTTCTTAATTTCTGATTCTCCCTCTTTGGGGCGTCCTTCCATTAGGGTGCTGCTGCTCTAGGGCCCCGCGTGGATTTTCCCCAGGGAGAGGACTGCGTAAAGGCGCGGAGACCCCTGCCCCACCTTGTCTGTCTTTATTCTTGTAGCATCAGTGATTCCTGCGGCCCGAGGGAGGAGAAACCTCCCTCATGGCTTCCCTTTCCCTGCCTTCCCGGAAGGCTCTGCCCCTGCCCTCTGCCCACCTGGGCCACTCCGCCGAACCAGCACCCCTCGCCGCGCGTGGAGGATGGTGGACGGATAAGGGGTCTGCTAGCCACAGAGGACTCGAGGGTGATGCCGACATCTTTTACCTCAACAGCTAGAAGGATGGAGTTGCCATTAGTCGAGTCGGGGAAGGTGAGAGTGACAGGTTGGGACAGAGAAGGTCAGGAATTCCGATTGGGACATATTTTATAGTTCCTGTTGGACATTGAAGTGGGACTTCTCAGATGGCAGCTGGATATATGAGCTTGGGGTTCAGAAGAGAGGTCTGATTGGAAAGAGAAATATGGGGGCCCTCAGTATAGATGATACATTAAGCCATGAGATGAGTGGGAGGAGGTGACCTAGAGAGGGAGTGTTGTCACTTTACCCCTCTTCCCAGAAATGGGTAACAAGGTAACTTTCCTCACTGGGCTGCTGTGGGGATGAAATGGGGTGATGAATGGCAGGTGCTTCGCCTGACGGGTTTAGGTACCTGTTGCAGAAGCGTAGGAGGTCGGAAAGGGAGGGTGATGGTTGGCAGCAGCAGAGACTTGGGAAGGGGAGAGTGCACACAGGTCATTAATGGTAGAACCTAACCCCACCCCTCCGAGTGGGGTCGCCATCTCTGCAGACATCGGATTCCCAGGTGCCCTCTGGACCCTAATCCTTTAATCTAGGCTGTTTTACTGATGAGTACTTCAGATAGCCAGCACCCAGCTAGAGGGAGGTCTGGACATACCAGCCCCGTCAAGATAAAGCCTAGGCCCTTGCTCCAGCTACACCCTCACGGTTTCCTTGCTCTGACTGCGGGGAGCTTGCTGTTTCTCTGCCAGACATACTCTCTTGGTCCTGGCCACAGATCTGATGTCTTCAGCCCAACACCATCTTATTTTATCCCCATGACAATCCTATGAGGAAGGTTCTCTTGTTATCTCCTTAAGAAGGATGAGTAAAATGACAACACTCACCCCCCAGGACATCTCATCTTGCCCCATGGCCTCAACTATCGATACCAAGGACTCCCAAATTTTTCTCTTTCACCTGAACTCCAGATTCGTATCTAACGGCCTTCTTGGTTCTGTAAGGCACCCAAGAGGAATAAGAAAGCCCGAAAGAGATTTCATAACCTCATTGTCTCCCCTGGAGGGTTTTTTTTTTGTTTATTTGTTTGTTTCTTAGAATGTGAGAGCTGGAAAGGGTCCCACTGACCATCTGGTCTTCTTCAGTTTTTATAGATGAGGAAAACTTGAGTCCCAAGAGAGGAAGTGACTTGCCTAAGGTCACATTCAGAATGAGGCACCAGAGCTCCATGTGCTGTCCACAGTGTCACAGCTGCCTTTTCAAAAGTTGAGAGAGTAACGCTCAACTCAAACACAATCTATATGTGATGAGTCTGACCTCATCACCCTTGTGTTTGAAATCCTTCAGTGGCTTCCTATTGCTTCATGACAAAGATGAAATTCCTTAAAAGGACCCTACTGCCTCCACCAGCTTCATGTCCTACCACTCCCCACGGCCACCCATACTTCATCACAAGTGTGTCTCTGAAAAGGCTCTGGTACACACCTCCAGACTCTTATCTCTGCCTAAATAGCTTTCCATGTTCTTGAGCAGCTCTTATGTATCCTGGGGTTCTGTTTAGCTGCCCCATCCTTCATGTAACCTCTAAAAGCCTCCCTTCAACCTGGGCCAGGTATCCTCTCAGAGTCCCGTCACCACATGGCATTGTGTCCATCTGTTTTTTAGCTTCTCTACATCTCTAGGTTTGGTAAATTTCATGGCTTCAAGTATATAGGGAATGAGGGGTAAATTTTGGTGTTACAAGATTAACCAGTAAAGACAATGCCTCCCCTCTGCTTCCCACAACCCCCTGAGAGAACTCTGGAGCAATAGATTTGGAATCAGGCAGGCTTGCCTGGGCTCAAATCCCAGCTCAGCCAGTTCTCAGCTGGGTGACCAATGCTTCCTTATCTGTAAAATAGTTGATAATCATGTATGCTTCAAAGGATTGTTGTAAGAAATGGTTGAGGCCAAGTCCTAACAGTGTAAGGCTCAAAAAATGGTAGAACTGGTTATTCATGATCATCCGCCTTCCCTTTGGAAAAAAAGACAAAATGGCAATGCCAGTTGTAGAGCAAACATACGTGGAGCCCAGTGCATGCACGCCAGAAAAGAAAGAGAGGTTGGCAAGTGGGAAGGCCAAGCTTTGTTTGCCAAAGGCCCGAGTTCCCAAGCATGTCCTCAGAAGGACAGTGATGTCACTTCCCAGCACACAACCAGAACGAAACCAGCAAAGCTTGGACAAGCAGGGCCTGGAGAACTGGCTCTCAGAAGACATGATGCTGACTTCCCAGGAAGGACTCAATTGTAAATAAACAGCTGCCTCCAGAGTACTGTCCCCATCCCTGTTCTGGACTCTCTGCCTCCTTTGTCCCCTCTAGTTCCATCTTGCAGTCTCTCTACTGGAGCTAGGCACTGGATGGGATAACCCACCATTAGCCCTGGAATCCTTCCTTCTATCTCACCCTGGCAGACGGGTGCTCACAGGGATGGGGGCTGTGGCTTTCCAGAGAGGGGCTTTGTGACTATCAGAGGGAGACCCCCTGAGAGTCAGCTGTGGGATCTTCCCACACTCCCCAGTTCCACGCCTGACTGCCTGGTCAATGCCTTGTAGGTGTGCTTCTGGACCCTAGGGTCCTCCTCGCTCTAATTTGGCATCTCCTGGACGGAGCTCAGCTTTGACACTGGCCATCTCTGGCTGGGCCTTGGCCATCCACTGCCTGTCCTGGGCAGTCGATCCAGGCCTGGACCCTCTTATGGCCTCACTTAGTCTTAACTAGGAGCTGACTGCTCACGGGCACCCCCAGCCTCCCCAGTGGCTCAAGGTAGGACAGGGCCTCCACTGCCAGTCTCCAGGGCTCAGATAGCCTCACCTCTTCTGTGAAGGCTTCTCCATACTCTCAAGTCCTCACTGAACCCCTTTCTTTGAACGCTTAAAGCCTTGCCTTCTCTGTCCTCAGCACAGTCTGACTCATCATTTTAGTCCTCAGCTATACACTTTAGAAATCAATCATTTTTGCATAGTGTGGTGAAAAAAGAAGGCATTCTTTATAGTCACCAAATCCCGGCTCTGCTGAGGGACTTAAGTGAATGACTTCACCTTTCTGGGCCTCGGTTTCTACATCTGTAAAATGGGATAATAACCTTTCTATTTGTCAGGATTAAATGTGTTTTCACGTCAAGTGCCTATCTTAGAGTCTGCCACATAAGAAGTGACTAATAAATGGCAGTGCTTTATTATTTAGGGAGGTAGAGACTCTGCATTTGTACTCCAGCACCAGACTACATGCTTTAAATGGGCTCCACCAATGACCAGGTTTGGGATCTTGGACAAACTTCTTAAGTTTTATTAACTTTGATTTCCTCATGTGTGATTGGGACTAATAATGTCTGTTTTTCAAAGGTGAGGAAACTGGGGCACAGGTAGGTTAAGTGACTTGCCCCAGGTTACACAGCTAACAGGTGTCAGATATAGGATATGAAGACTAGAGTCTGCTCATCTGGCCACTACCACAGAATGATATGTGTGACACACAGAGGCCCCTGTAATGAGGAAGTGGAGAGGAAGGGGAGTGGGGGAGTGGGGAGAGATGGGAAAGCTTTAAACGGAAGGAGAAAATAGCTCTGGTCCTAGAATGGTTGCAATAGTTATCAATTAAAATTTTTTAAATTAAAAATAAACATTTAATTTATAATTTCCTCAAAAATAACAATCCACTGTACAGATACATATTTTCGGTGAACATTCAGAAAGTAGAAATCATCAAGGAAAAAAATTAATTAGCTATTTTGTTATCCTACCATTCAGATATAAATAATGTTATTTTAATGCATGACTCTCCAGGGTTGTTTTTATATATGTGTTTGATTGTTATTTACTAAAGATGGTAGCTTATTGTATTTCTATACAGGTAGTTTTGTAACTACCCTTTGCACTCACTAGATTATAAAAATTTCCATGTCATTAAAAGAAAGAAAGTTATCCCAGGTAGGAGGCCTGGCATGAGCAAAGGCACGGAGGGATAATAATGTGAAACAAGTCTGGAAAGAGGAGTCCACAGTAGCCAAAACAAAAATTACAAAAAGGAGTGTAGGGGGAAGAAAACCTGGGTTGGTTGCTTGGATCTGGAGGCTGGAGGGCCTTAAAAGGAAAAAACAACAATATGGCTGGAAATCTGGGCTAAAGGAAGATACTACACTTTATTACACAGCCTAGCTGAGGCTCCTGGTAGCCAAGGCAAAAACAGAAACACAAAAAGGAGAAAAGCTTTCCATTGTGACAAAGGAATGAAGAAAACAAGCTCTGGAGTCTGACTCCCAGGATTTGAATCCTGGCCCTGCCATTTATTAGTTATGTTGCTTTGGCAAATTAGCTAACCACTTTGTGATTCAGTTCCTCTATGTATGAAAACAGGACAAATAATAGCGCCTTCTTCATACAGTTGGGAGCATTAAATGAGCTAATACATGCAAAGCAGTTAAAACAGAGCCTGACACATTGTAAACTCCCAAGAAAAGGTAGAAATCATTTTTATCAATGCTTTTCCTGGCTGAATTCTAAGATGAATTTGTCTTGAGGTTTCTGTATGCAAAGAGCTCTGAGCAACATAAGGGCTAGTATTCTCGATAAAAATGTGATGGTAACCATGGCTGCATTCTCAGGAAGCCTGTGTCTGACATCTCCTGGAAAGAAGTCAAGAGCAAGCAAAAGCTCTAAGAGGGAGCCAGCGCATGCATCCAGGCCTGGAGCTTCCTGACTGCCTGACATGGGCTAGGAAAGCCCTTGGAAAACTCGGAGAAAGGAAGGATTTTCAACCCCTTCCCGCTTGTCCTCCCTCTCCCTCCTCATGTCATCCTCTCAGCCTGACTTTCTGCCCAAGTTGTTTCCTGTTTCCTGAACATTTATCTCCTGCACATGCATGCTTTTTTCTCATATCATCCCCGCTGCCTGGAACACTTCTTCCTTCCAGAATCCTCCTGGCAAACTCTTATATGTCCTTTAAAACTCACTTCCTTTCTCTGGCCTTCCCTGACTCCCCACGTCCCCCTCGGCTCCTGGAGGACGCTGCGCCTCCCTCTCTTCTGTGACGTGTGATGGCGGTGAGGATGCTGGCAGGGTGGTGATGATAGGGATGGGGGTAGCTTACCTTTATCGACCACTTCTTATTCACCAGGCATTACGGTGTTGTAAGCATCATTTCAGTGCTCATACCTGCTGTTTTATAGAAAAGGAAACTAAGGCACTGGATGGCCCAACAACCTGCTGGAGCCACATACCTACAAGCAAAGATGGGTTTATTTCCTTTGTCTTTTTGTCCTCAGGGCCTGGTACCAGGCCTGATCCCTAGTAAGCACTGAGAAAATATCTGCCACTCTTCAGTCTGGCAGTTTAGTTTAGCTGAAATGAGTCAAGCCTCATTTCAAAGGCCTTTTCCTCCCTACTGGACCTCCCAATCACCCTGACCAGGCCCTGTACGACTTTGTGCTTCTCCAGTGGCACTTTCAGTCCTGCAGGGTCCACATGCACATACATACGTTCTTCCAGAGTGTGCAGGAGTGACCGCTATAAGGTGAAGCCCTACTGTGTGCTGATTGGCATGCTGAGAACTTAACTATCTTATCTCATTTAACCCTTACACAATTTAATAAGGTGGGCATTGCTATCCCCACATCATGAAGGAAACCAAGGTTCAGAGCTACTAAGGGACCAGGGACCATGCCGGGGATTGACTCCATTGCTCCGTGGCTCCAAAACCCATTCTTCATTCCATGTGTTCCTTATAGTATCTCCCTCCTCCCTGGATTTCCCACTCCCAAGTCCTTAGCACATTGCTTGGCACACAGTAGGCCTGCAATAAATATTTGCTGAATTGAAATGAACTGAATCAGGGTGTGGGTGGTCTAAGAAAAATGTGCCACGGTTCAGGCATTGCAAGTGAAATGCATAGTTTCCAAACGCAAGCCTGGAGGAGCCCGCTATTTTTGGACGGCCTTGCACAAATGTTGTGTGGGCTTCCTTTTTGCTACTAAATGTCACTGCATTCGTTTCCTAGTTTCATTCTCCTGCCTGGGCTGGGGAGGATTACACAACCAGAGCCCAGGAATGAGTCATCACTGGCTCGGCTGCCAAACTGTCCACAATGGCCATGATACGGTACAGTCCTTTTTTCTTTCAGACTATTTGTGGGTGGTTTTGTTTAATTTTACCGTCTTTTTTTCCTTCTAATTCTGCTTCTCCCTATCTTGTTCTGTTTCTTTGAGGGGATAGGCTGGGGGTACTGAAGACCTCCAAGACTCTGGCTGCTCCTTGGCTGCAAGCGTTAAGTCCATCGACCCTCTATGAAATTCACATGGGGGAGAAAACCCTTCTGGGGATGATATTATGAGAAGCTGACCCGCAGAGAAAGGTGGGCAATCTCTTCAGGGCAGATGGGGGTTTCCCTCCACTGGGCCAGCTGCCGCCGCCCCCACCCCACCCCCCAGTGTGCTAGAAAACAAGCAAAATTGGGCGTCAAACCCAAACTATGGCTGCACTCTTCACACTCCTTACACGGGACTGTTTCCTGCATTTGCTGAGGCCGGCTGTTTACTTACAGCAGGACCCAGTGGCCTTGAGCCAGGGCGGCTCTGGGGCCAGACCCCAGCCCTCACAGGCTAAGCAAGGCTGACCGAGCAGCAGAGACCAGCAGCTGGGGCTCACACAGGAGGCCAAGGCTCAGTGCTTCAGGTGACTGATAGAGGCATGTGGCCCTTTCTGGGTGCCAGGTACAGTGCTGGGTAGCCCAAGAGAAAGAAAGGCTGACCCGTTAGCCAGCTGTGTAAGTGTTGCCTCACACGGGCTGTCTGGTCTGTGAACTGGGGCAAGATGACCTGAAACCAGCAGATCTACCTATGAGCAACTTGCTCTAGAACCTTCTTAGATGAGTAACAGCTACCAGCAATGCTCAAGCCAGTGCTCAAATGGAAGACTGTCAGGCACTGGGTTCAGGAGGGATTAGTAGCTTCTCAGTAAGTGTCTGTGCCACTTGCCATACGTGCAAAACTTAATCATTTCCAGAGCAGTTTCCATACATGCTCTGAAATGATGCTGTAGAACAGACACCCAGCAGGTCAGATGCAAGAAGAGCAGCCCTGTCTGTGCCTTTCCAGCCCTCTCAGGCAGGGGCAGAGGTCAGCACGTTTGCAAAGCACACATGAGAATGGAAAGAGCCCTGGACTGGAAGGGAGAGGACTTGGACTTAGAGTCTTGGCAGCTCACGCTGTGTGCCTGTGGGCCACTCTCTTCACCTTTCTGAACCTCAGTTTCCCCACCTGTAAGATGGGTTAACAATACCATTGAGAAATGTGCTATCAGTTGTTTATAAAATTTGGGGTGTCCTTCTTCTGCCTAACACTCTCCAGTGGCTTCCCATTTCGGCTGGAAAAGAATCCAAAGGGCTTGTTTGCACTGGCCCAGGAGGCCCTGTATGGTCTGCCCCGCCAACTCCTCTGATCTGATCTTCCACCTCTGCCCTGTTCCACCCCTGGTTTTGACGATCCACCAGGCTCACGCCCACCTCAGGGCCGTTGCGCTGGTGGTTTGCTTTGCCTGGAGCCCTCCTTCCCCAGGTGCCTACTCAGTACCCCTCCCCCACCTCTCAGGTCTTGGTTCAAACAGCAGCATCTCAGGGAGGTCTTCCAAGAACTCCCTAAAATGGCATCACCTCTTCCCCACACAATCTGCTTCCTCCCTCCACTAAAATATTATCTCCATGGGGGCAGGGCTTCTGTTTTGTTCTCTGCTATAACCCTGGTGCCCAGAATAATGCCTGTGGGCACTTAGTAGATGCTCAGTAAGTATTCCCTGAATGAATGAGGTAGTAGATTAACAAAGAGGTCTTTGGTACTGTTATCCTAGAGTCCAGAGAGCCAGCCCCTGTTCCAACCTTCTGACCCCACAAAGGTCAAGGTCTTGGGGTCTTCAAAGCATGATCTCCCAGGAAGAGTGGCAGCCTCTCCTCTCTCACTGCTCTTCTGAAAGCCCAGTTTGATAAAACAGATCGTCAGTTCATCATGCAGTGGATGGTTGCATCTTGAACATCATGCTAATGGCCCACTAGTGAGAAAATGGGCACTTAGGCTGTCATCAGCATCCAATGGGGTGAGAGAAGCTTCTTCAAATGCCCAATTTCCTAAAGAGAGGAACAGTCAGTTTGCACGAAACAGGCCAGTCTTTTATGACCGCAGGGGTGGGGCGAGCCCTGTCACCCTCCTGTCTGTCTGTGGAATAGAGAAGCAGGTGGACTGTGTCTTGCTCCTTAACTTGACTGCCCAGCACCCCAGAGCTGCCATTGGCTTGGGAGAATGCCGGCTGACCCCTCCAACCGCAAGACTTCAGGAGCAAGTTCCTCTCGGATCATTTTTAAAGCTGATGTCCCCCTACGTGCTAGAGCATTTTAATCGCTTCCTTTTGAAGATAGAATTTTTTCCTTAAAAGGAGAGGCTAGATAATTCTCCCATGAAAGAGTTGGTGTTCCTTTTATACAAATTCTAGATTTTTAAATATTCTCCTCTCTCCCTGTTCCTCTCTACCAACCCCTTTTCCTAAATAATTAAAGCATGTTTGGTAGGGGGAGATGATTATATCTTGGTAACCAGTACCACGGTGCTTTATATACATACATACATACATACATATATATATATATATATATATATATATAAAGTAGCTGGATATGTTTATAATTCAACATTTTAAAGTGCTTCTCTCCTCTCTTTATTCTCACCAACTTCCAACACAGCTACCTCTGTTTGTTGGGTGTTTTGAAGATTCCAGGTATAGGTCAGGTATAGCTGAAAACTAGAAAAACAGAAATGCATCACTCCCCAGTGTTTGCTAGTGGCCCTCCTTGCTGAACAGAAAGCCAGCGAGGCTGCCTCTCACACGGCCAGCATCCATACTGGGGCAAGCTGGGGCCAGAGTGCCAGGCAGAGACCAGCAGGAAGCCCAGACCAGGTCCACCAGCAAAAGCTGAGTCGGAGCAGCCTGGGACTCTGCCATGAGGGGTCCAGCAGCTTCGGGATCTGGGTCCGGAGAGGCAGGCCAGGAAGCATACTCAGGAGAGTAGGAGAGTAAGCCACTAAACCCATCCAGACACGGTCCAGGCTCGTTGTCCCAGGAGGTCTCAGAGGCACTGCTCAGTGGCCCTGGAATCAGCGAGTAGAGCACAGGGAGGCATGGTGCATCTGCCAGAGGCCAAGTCCCCACAGTGACGTGGGACTTCCTGATTCCGCCACATGTGATGACAAGATGCAAATGTCATTATCTGAAAAGACTGGCACCGACACTGCGTCCAGAGCAGCACAGCTAAGCCCTGTATCATCCCACAGACAAACACAGCAATAGCCAGGCTTTCCTGAGTGCTTTATTGTATAGCGAGTATGGTTCCAAGTGCTTTACATGACTTAGGTCATTTATTCTTTGCAATGACTCTGTGGGTAGATAGAAACACTATCCTCATTTTAAAGCTGAGAAAACTGAGGCAAATGGAACGTAGGTGAGTTGTCCCAGGTAGAGCTGGGCCGTGAAGCAAGCAGTCTGACTTGATAGTAAAGGTTTCTCAGTCTTGGCACTATTGACGTGTTGGGACAGATAATTTAGCTAACTCTTCACTGTGGGGCCCTTCTGGGCCCTGTGGAATGTTTGGCAGCATCCCGGGCCTCTACCCAGCAGGTGCCAGTGGTACTGCCACCCCACCCAAGATGTGACAACCCAACTGTCCTCAGATGTTGCCAAAGATCCCCCTCCTCCTCGAGAGCTGCTGTGGTGCAGCTGGGGCCATTCCCTGCCGAACCTGCCTAGCGGGGCTGAGCTGGATGGTGCCAGGTGTGGGGTCTGAGATGCATCCAGGTGGGAGACTCCAGGTGGCTGCTCATGTCAGGTCTCCCAAGGGGATCCGCACACAGGTTCTCAGCTTTTAGTTTTAAAAATTCCATTTACCACGTCATCTGGAATCAGCTGGACCCGGGGAAATAAACTCCTCTCAGCTCAGCTTGCAAGCCGGTTTGATAAAGCCAATCCTTGCTCATGTGTTACAAGGCAGGAGTGGAGATGGGTTCATTAGCTGGCTAACCACACAGGACATTCACCTGGGCAGGTGACAAAAGTCTGGAGCAGAGAGACAGTGTGGATGAGGGGCTAGATTCCTTTGTGTTCTGATCCTAAGTCCTAGGCTATTTCCTAGTTATTCTTTATGAATCTGTCACAGGGCCTCCTGAGCTTGGTGATCCGGGTGGTTGGTTTGGTTCAAGACAGAGCAGGACTCTCTGCCTCTATTTCCAGCATGTTCCTGCCACCACATGCTACGTTGTGAGGAACCTGGGCCCCCTGGAGCCTTCCCTTCCTGAGAAGGAATCCACTCCTCCAGGCTCCATTTTACTGTGTGGAAACTGATGCTAAGTGACAGGTTGTGGCTTTCCCAGAGTCACACAGAGAGTGACAGAACAAGGACAAAATCCCAGGTCTCTGGATCACCCCCTTGTCCCCTGTTGGTGGTTCTTCTCAGAATGTTGAAGAAAAGGCCAGAACGCCTAACTTCCCTTGAAGATCAAGTCACACATATTTATTGAAGTCCTACTGTGTGCCCAGCTGAGCCAAGCCCTGCACGGCTTGTGGAGAGATGCAGTTTGCAAACCCTGACCTCAGAGGGTTACGTCTGGTTAGGAGGATGAGACAGAAGCTAAGAAGAGGATGGGGACAGGGAGAGGCCCTGCATAGCCCCCAGGCCAGCTTCAGTGCTTTGGGACCCAGGTAGAAGGACAGCGTCCAGGACAAGGTGGTGACTCCGTAATGAGCCTGCTGAGTTGAAGGCCGTGGGATATCAGGGGGAAGCCAAGTGGCCAAACCCAAAGCTCGGGGGAGAACTCTGGGCCTGACAAGGAGACCAGAGGCTTTCGCCATCATTGTAATGACAGAGCTTGAGCTGCGGGAGCAGGTGAGGTGGCCCAGGGACGGTGTGCCGGAGGGGCAGCCAGAGAAAGGAGAAGCTGCAGGGGTGACCGAGAAGGAGCAACTGGAGAGGAAGGGGGAAAGCCAAGGGCAGTGAGGGACCCCCAGGCCAGAGCGTCCAGCCAGGAGGACTGTGAGTTGATGGCGGGGGAGGACTACCTGTCGTTAGCAGAGAAAAGCCACTCAGGACCTTGTGGAGGACAAGTCCAGTTGGGTGCTGGGGGCAGAAGCTAGACTACAGTGGTGGAAAATGAGTGGGAGGTGAGGACAGACACCACCTTCAAGAAGCTTCGCTGGGAAGGAGAGGAAGGGCTGGAGCCTGAGGGAACGGCAGACTCTCACTTTCAAATTCCTGCCCTTTCGACCCTCAGAGGAACTGGAAGATGGGGGAAGCCCCGAGATATTTCCCCACAAAGCTGCCAGAGCCTGCTTCCTCCGGTGGTGGTTAATCCCACTTCCTCCGCGACCCCACCCACCACCTGTGCACCTCTTCTCCCTGCCACGTCCTTTCTGGTCTGGCACAGACCTCTCATCCTGGCTTGGCCCGTGCAGGCCTAGCAAAGAGATGGCTTGAACCAGGTGATGAATGAAAGGGGTTCTTAGTGAGCTGGAGGGAGTTCAGATCCAAAGCTCCATGGGCTCTGAACTGGAATATTTTTGCCAACACCTAGTCCAAAGAGTCTGAAAATTTTCCAATGAAGAACCCTTATCGGCACACAGGAAAGAGCTCATACCACAGAGATCAGGGTGGGAGTGGAGTACAGAGCAGCCATCACGAGCCCAGTGTTTCTCTAGCTCCTCTAAAGCCTCGTGTTTTAGCTTAAAAATGCGTGCCATTTTGCATTCTGCTCTGTCATGTGCTTGCGTGTTTTGGGAGTTTTTAAATTACGTTCTAAATTGCTTACTTACATGTGAAACTGACTCTCAAAGATGTGCCAGTTTTGTTCTGTGTCGCTTCGGTTTGAGCCGCAGTCTGACCCCTCTGCCTCCGTTTCCCTACCACTGCACACACACATGCACACACTCCCAGCTTATAACTGAGGAAACTGAGGCTCAGAGAGCGGAGGTCATATGCCGCAGGGCCCCCAGCGAGTGCATAAACTAGAATTTAGATCCATCACCTCCCTATCCAGTGTTCCTTCTAGCTAACTCCACTGCCAAGGGAATCAGGGATGGCATAGCTCTATGAGGGATCTTGAATTTCACATGTGGTTTTGGCAGATGAAAATAGGAATGGGTAGGAGGACGTTTAGAGCAGAAAATAAGCAATTTAACTATCTGAGCTCCACAACTAGGTTCTGATGCTTTTAAGATTTTGCATTATTGTTAGAATGAAGAGCCTCGTTCCACGTAGGTCTGATAGACTTCAAGAAAGCCTTCCTGTTCCAAATTCTCTTTCTGTTGTGGCATTAAAAGATCTGATACTCGCCTTTCAGTTAAGCATTGCTCTCTCCCCCTCAGTCATTGTTATGGGCTGAATTGTGTCCCCCACATTTATATGTTGAAGTCCTAACTAACCCCCAATACCTCAGAATGACACCTTATTTGGAGATAGGGTCTTTGCAGAGATAATCAGGTTAAAATGAGGTCTTTGAGGTAGGGCCCTAATGCAATATGACTGCTGCCCTGATAAGAAGAGATGTGCACCCAAAGATGTGTGGAGAGAAGACTGTCACAAGACACAGGGAGAAAGCGGCCATCCCCAAGCCTAGCAGAAAGGCTTCCCTCCCAGCCTTTATAGGAACTAACTCCGCAGACACCTTGATTTCAGACTGCCAGCCTCCAGAACTGTGAGGCATACCGTTCTGTTGTTTAGACTCCTAGGAAACTAGTAAGTCACCTTTGTGGAGACTTGGGATTCTCAGAAGGAAAGCACAGCTGGGTTCCTGCAGCCAAAAAGCATGATTATCTCTTAGCAAGGGGAGCTTGTTTTTGAGCTGGACCCTTTGCCTGGTGCGTCACACAGCTCATTTCCTCTTCGCTGGAGAGATAACAACAGTAAAACTTGTTGCTCATCTTTACTGAGCATTTACCACGTATTGAACAGTTTGTAATGTTTTACATTTAATACTCCCTGCCAGGAAGTATGAGGCCATATTATCCCCATTTTAAAGATGAGGAAATTGAGTCCCAGTGAGATCAAATGTCCAGCCCCAGGCAGTCAGCTAACAGTAAGCGGCTGGACAACTTTCCACCTGCCTTTCTATCTACTTTCAGAGTGAATGAGCTTCTCCAGGTCTTTTCTCCTGAGTGGACAGAGTGGGAGCTGCCCCAGGATGCAGATAGTTCATGTGGGAAGAAGAAGGTGGAGGGGACTGCTGCCTGGTGCCTTAAATCCTGCACCCTCCGACCTACCTACCTTGGGCCTCTCTCGCCCCACTGCAGGTCTGATGGGCGTGGGCTGGAGTTGGGGTTGACGTCAGCGGGCTGGAAATTCCTCTGCCTAAGGATCAAGGCTTGCAGAACAAAAGCTCCCACCGCAGGAAAAAAACTTCCTGCTCAGCCCCTAGCGAGAGGGCTCGGGTTTCAACCACACAGCCGGTGAAGTCATCGGTTGGGGGCCAGCGGCAAAGGGGCTCCCGAGGGCGCGGAGCAGCTGGGCGGAAGGCCTCGCGCTCTTCCCCTCAGGCCGGCAGGGGCCTGCTCAGCAAGATCCTGCTGGGGAAGGTGGGGAGGGCCATGGTGGTCTCGTCAAAGCCCTTTCCCATCCCTGCCCTCAACCAGTCCTCTCATCGCGGTTGTGTCCATGTGGATTTTGCCAAGGGGGAAACTGAGGCCCAGAGAGGTGAAGTCAGCGGCTCGATGACAGTCATCAAATTAGACTTGGGGTGGGAGGGCTTGAACCTAGTCCTTGGTCCCTCCAATTTTTTTTTATTAAGGTATTATTGATATACACTCTAATGAAGGTTTCACATGAAAAAACAATGTGGTTACTACATTTACCCATATTATCAAGTCCCCACTCATACCCCAGTTCAGTCACTGTCCATCAGTGTAGTAAGATGACACAGATTCACTGTTTGCCTTCTCTGTGCTACACTGTTTTCCCCGTGATCCCCCACACCATGTGTACTAAACACAATACCCCACAATCCCCTTCTCCCCCCTCCCCACCCCCCCTCCCACACCCCTCCCCTTTGGTAACCACTAGTTCCTTCTCGGAGTCTGAGTCTGCTGCTATTTTGTTCCTTCACTTTTGCTTCATTGTTATACCCCACAAATGAGGGAAATCATTTGGCACTTGTCTTTCTCCGCCTGGCTTATTTCACTGAGCATAATATCATATCCTCCAGCTCCATCCATGTTGTTGCAAATGGCAGGATTTGTTTCCTCCTTATGCCTGAATAGTATTCCATTGTGTATATGTACCACCTCTTCTTTATCCATTCATCTACTGATGGACACTTAGGTTGCTTCCATATCTTGGCTATTGTAAAAAGTGCTGTGATAAACATAGGGGTGCATATGTCTTTTTGAATCTCATAAGTTGTATTCTTTGGGTAAATTCCAAGGAGTGGGATTCCCGGGTCAAATAGTATTTCTATTTTTATTTTTTTGAGGAACCTCCATACTGCTTTCCACAATGGTTGAACTAGCTTACATTCCCACCAGCAGTGTAGGAGGGTTCCCCTTTCTCCGCATCCTCGCCAGCATTTGTTGTTCTTAGTCTTTTGGATGGTGGCCATCCTAACTGGTGTGAGGTGATATCTCATTGTGGTTTTAATTTGTATTTCCCTGATGATTAGTGATGTGGAGCATCTTTTCATGTGCCTATTGGCCATATGAATTTCTTCTTCGGAGAACTGTCTCCTCATATCCTCTGCCCATTTTTTAATTGGGTTATTTGCTTTTTGGCTGTAGAGGCCTGTAAGTTCTTTATATATTTTGGGTTAACCCCTTGTCAGATATGTCATTTACAAATATATTCTCCCATACTGTGGATACCTTTTTGTTCTGTTGATGGTGTCCTTTGCTGTACAGAAACTTTTTAGTTTGATGTAGTCCCATGAGTTCATTTTTGCTTTTGTTTCCCTTGCTCGAGGAGATGCATTCAGGAAGAAATTCCTCATGCTTATATTCAGTAGATTTTTGCCTATGTTGTCTTCTAAGAGCTTTATGGTTTCATGACTTACATTCAGGTCTTTGATCATTTTGAGTTTACTTTTGTGTATGGGGTTAAACAATAATCCAGTTTCATTCTCTTGCATGTAACTGTCCAGTTTTGCCAACACCAGCTGTTGAAGAGGCTGTCATTTCCCCATTGTATGTCCATGGCTCCTTTATCATATATTAATTGACCATATATGGTTGGGTTTATATCAGGGCTCTCTAGTCTGTTCCATTGGTCTATGGGTCTGTTCTTGTGCCAGTACCAAATTGTCTTGAGTACTGTGGCTTGGTCTCCCTCTAATTTTTAAGAGGAGCTGAGCTCCTGGTCTGTTGGATATTAAGCAAAAGGGGAAAGACCTCACTGAAAAGGAGACAAATCCAAAGACCCACCCCCTTTCCCCAGCCATAAGACCAATCACTCATTTAGCACATAAGGCACCCACCACAGGTGTGGGGTGGGTGTTGGGCTGTGAGTGCTGGCCAGCCTGGGTGCACGTGTGCCCAGGTAACTTACTAAGTCACCTCAGCCAGGGGGGCCCACGATCAAGGCAAAGGGAGGAAGTAACTGAAAAAAAAATGGACATAAAGCAGCTGGAGACGTGAAAGACATTATCATTAACTGTAATGCTCCCTCAGAGTCAAGCACCAGCCATGGACATGGCATGGCAGCACAGTGCTCTGTCTACATCCGTCAGGCTCCATACAGGCCACTTTCCATAGAATCTGCTTTAGTCTTCACAGCTACCCTGTGGGGCTGGAGAGTGGATGCCAGGATCCACAAGCCCCCTTTCTCTGGGACTCAACACCCTCTCCCATGCACATGAGCCAGTCTCTCAGGCCATGAATTAGGAATGGATTCATGACCCAAGCTGAGCTAATCAGATTCTCTTTCTCGAGAATTTGGAATTGGGATGTCTTGAAAGTCATAGACAACTGAGGATCATAAGAATAAAGTTGGGAAGGCGGTGGGGGAGGGAGGGGAGGCAGAGAATGAATGATACGGCAGGTACGTTGAGAGCAGTAGAGTGGCTGGTGGTGTTCCAGTCTGACTGCTTTCCCCTCTGGGGTCCCCAGGCTTGTCTACATTCTGATAATGCATGCTGTTTTTGCCTAAGCTGGCCTGAGTGGGTTTCTGTCACTTGCATCCAAGGATTCCTAAGTAGACAGTGAATTCCAGGATGGCAAGGACCAGGGCTTGTTCACCAGTGCATTCCTGGGAACTGGCACATAAAAAGTGGTAAATATTTGTTATATCAATGAACAGTAGAGGTTCACAGAGGTTAATTGATTTGGACCCAAGTAACATAGTAAATAGCAGCTGGGGTTGGAATTGGGTCTTTCTATCACCATGTTAAAATCACAGGCTGTCAGAGCTTCAGTGGATCTGAAAGATGAGGAAGCCTGATTTTTTTGTTTTATAGAAGGGAAATGGCAGAGTCTCTTCATTCCCATGCAGCCTCCTGACCTGGGCTGATGGCCGGCTGGTTGTTGGAATACTGAAGTGCTTTCATAACTTGGTGAATAGCAGTTGCCTGCAGCCCCCAGAGCCCCTCTCTCCCCAGCCCCTCCCTTCAGGACCCCTGGGCTTCCCACTACCCACAAGCAAAGAGGTGATATTTAGCCCAGGAGGGGTCTCCAGGCCCACAAGCAGTACTCATGCTGCTCTACCTGTTAAATACTTTGCATATCAGCCCTGCACCTACCTGGTGTGATCTGAAGAGCCCAAATCACTGTATCTCCATCAAAGACAGCCTTCCCCTCTGCCTCCCAGAGCAGCTAAAATTCCACCCTTCAGAGCTGGTTCACGTATCCATTCCACAAATATTTACCGAGAGCCCCTTCTGTGTCAGGCTTGCAGTGCCCAGAAACTCCTGCTCCCCACCACCTAAAATGCAAACACCCCCTGGGGAGGGAGAAATCTGAAATCATCGTAGTGCCCATGTGGGGATGACTTGGCAGCCGGCTGGGATCACCTGGTAGGCTGGCTAAACCACCCAAAAAAGGCCAATAGCAAATGGGGACCAAAAAAAGTAAGCAAGAATGAGAGAAAAAAAATACAGAAATAAGTGATTATGTTTGCAGCGTACAAGTAAGTTTTGTGGCATATAAAAACACTAACTTTCATTTTATGGATTGGTGATGATATTTTGATTTACATATTTTAGAGGTAGATGGCATCAGGGACTTTCAGGACCCAGGGTCACCCAAAGATCTGGCCAAGCTGGCAGGCAACTGAGAACAAATTCCACCACTACAGATAAGGGCACTTGACTGGGTTGAAGTTCTAGGAGAAGGAGTGAGCAATTGAAGAATGCATTTAGGACTTTTACGTGCCACCCACCATAGGTACTTTATTCTGCAGTATCTGATTACACCTTAAACCAGATGAAGCAGATTTTATTATTCCATTTTACAGATGGAGGAAACTGAGATTCAGTATTGCTAAGCAATTTTCACAAAGTAACATCACTAATAATGAGCAGAACCGGATTTGCCCCTGCTTCTGGCATTTGCTAAAGATCTGGGGAATGAATGATCTTGTTGCCTTTTCTATTACAATTCAGAGAATCCCACCCCAACCCCTAAATAATAACAGCTACCACGTAAGCAGCGCTCACCATGTACTAGGCACTGTTCCAAGCACTTTAGGTATATTGACTCATTTAAATCTCATTTAACAGACAAGGAAAGCAAGACACAGAGTGATTATCACCCTGCTGAAGGTCCCAGGAGCCGCACAGCATGAAGCCAGGATTTTATCTCATCTGGCTCCCAAGTCATTGCTCCCAACTTCTCTGTACCCTGTTGCCCGCAGCTCTACCAGGACAGGGGTTTTGCCATTTAATTTTATTTTGACAGGTTTGATCAACGTGTGCTAATACCTTAGAGCTGGTTTGTTTGCTTTTCTCTCCTTTCTGGTGGAGTTATGTACCTTTTCATGTTTTGATTTACCCTCTGTACTTCCTGTATAAACTGTCTGTTCATCTTTTTTGTGGCTTACTGAGTGGAATCTGTGCACTGATTTTAGCTTTTTTGTGAAAAAGCAAAAATTAATGTATTTTAGATGTATTAGTGGTTTATTCTTTCCAGGTTGTGATTTTCCTCTTGTGATTATACTGTATTTTATTCAACCAAAGTTTCTTTAATTTGAAAATCTTATATTTTTATTCTTTATTTTGAAAATCTTTTTTGTCTCTGGTAACAGATTCTTTTCCAATATGATAAATGTGGAATTGCACTTTCTTGTCTTTTCTAAGGTTTGTTTTTCTGACATGCATAAAATCTCATTTGTCATTTGTTGCAGAAAATGGTATAAGGTGTAACTTCTCCATATTAATTATAGTTGCCCAAAATATTTATCATATAGTAATTACTTTCCTCATTGTTGGATTATTTATAGTTTTATTATATACTGAATTAATTTTGGATCATTTAATCCCTTCCAGTGATAATTTTTTCCCATTGTTACCATATGGTTTGGATAATTGTCACTTTGTAATATGTTATGAAATCTGGTAGGTAAATTTACTATCATACCCTTTAAAAGCTTTTTAAAAAGCTTTAGCCTTTTAAACCATTTAATCTGGTAACTGAATATCACTACAGACTTTTCAAGCTCTTATAAAGTATCCCTTAGGAGCCTTGATAGGTACCACATTAAATCTATATAGAATTCAAGGGAAAAAAATGTTGCCTTTGCTATTTCTAATTTTCTGGCCTGGAGTGGAGGTGCTCTCCATTTATTTTCATCTTCCTCTATATCTCCCAATAGGGTTCTATAACCTTCTTTGAAGAAATCTTATGAAGTAAACTAATGTCCAAGTATTGAATGTTTGATAGTAAATCAGGGTAACACCCATTCCTGCGTATCTTCTAACTATGTAACTCTGGTGTGCATGCCAGAATGGGAGCTCTTGCCTTCTGGGAAGGGTTCAATGACTTGGAAACTGGGCATTCACGTGGAGTGTGGCAGGTGCCTGGATAGCTATAGGCAGGGGATGGGCTCGGGGTAGCCCCATCCCCAGGTCTATCACCCCTGGATGGGCTTACCCTGAGCCCAACCCAGGGGCCTGTGGGAGTCCTGCAAGAGGGAGATACACAGTGGAGTGTGAGAGCACATGAATGAGGGTGGCCTGTCACAGAGAGGGTGGGGAGCAGGGGGGCTGCTGGGCCAGGCCTCAAATTTAGACTCTTGACATTAGCTCCACATGAGATTATTTACACAGTCAGTGGGTCCTTTTGAGAGGCCACTGGCTAGGAACACAACATCCTCGGACTCTGGTATGCTCCTGCCCACAAGGCTCTCCAGTTTGCCAAATCTCACCTCAGGGGAGGCAGGAGTCTAACTGCTGTTGAATGCCTACTAGCTGTGCCTGGAACTCTATTCTTGCTCTCTTGTTTAATACTCACTACAGCCCGATGTGGTAAATATCATTACCTCCATTCTGAGATGAGGAAACGAAGGCTGCCAGAGGTTAAGGGTGAAGCCCCAAAGGCACATGACTGGCAAGTTTTAGACTTTGCAAGTATTGCCTTCAAAGCCCATAATCTTTCCATTCACCATTCTGCTTTGTCATTGTGCAGGGTCTCAGTGAGTGGCGTTGTCACTTGGGAAGGAATCATACACAAGGCTTGGACGAGTCATTCATTCATTTGCTCATTCATTCACTCATTCATCCAGCGAGCCTTTGTCAAGTGTCACTCATGCACTCCACTTCTCCCAGGGTGAACTAATCCACTTCATGGTTTCAGCCACCAACATGCTGAAGACTCCTCTCATCTATTCTCCCACCCCAGACTTCTTCCCTAAACTTTACACTTGACAGCCAACTTCCTGGTGGTAAATCTAGCAGAATGTTTCATGCTTCCATGTGTCAGAATGGAACTGGTCATTTCTTCTTCATCTCTTAAAACCATTTCCCTGTGTGTTTTCTCAGTGAATGATGCTACCATCTAGTCTCCCTCTGATTCATTCTGTATTAATTTTCACCAAGGCTTACTGATTTTCTTCCCAAACATGTCTGAATCTGTATCTTCCTCTCTGCCTCAGCAACTACCCCCTTGGGCTGACTGCTGCCCATCTGGTCTGCCCCTTGGCTACTTAGGCCAGAGCCTGACTCTGCTCTGGTGTCCTATGTGTCTCAGGTGCACCTTCCCAAGCCCTGACTTTGACACCTTCCAAGGCTGAGGAATGCAGATCCAATTTGGGGGCAAAACCTCATGTCAATCAGAGGACCTGCCTTTTAAATCCCTTCCAAGGGGAACTGGTCTACTATGACCACCTGCTCAAAGGACAGCTGTGTTTTAGGCCATGGCAGCTGATTGACAACCTGGCCTAGAGGCAGCTGTCTGGTCAGCTGCCCAGGAACGTGGGACAGGTTTGCTGTAAAGGAGGCATGTTAGGCAATTAGATTCTCTCCAGAGAATGTGAGCAAAGAAATATTGAGATAAAGGAGAAGTTAGTAGTGGAAATTGAGACTGAAAAGTCATGAAACAGTGGTTCTGGAGAAGCCACTACTGGAGTCTTGTGCAATACAAAGCATGCACTATAAGAGGAAGCTGGTGAGTACAGAGAGGAGGATGGAGTAACATGGAGGGCACAGGAACCACGAAAAGGAAGGCATGCATCTTAAATAGGATTCTTTAAATGGAATGCTTTTGCTTTAGGAAAAATTCCCCATGTTGTCCTGATTTTCTTGTTTTTCTATAGACCAGTAAAGATGCCAGTGGGATGTCGGGGGTCCCCCAGTCTGGCTCACATCAAACGAGCTCTCTTTCAGACTGCAGGCTCTCGAGAGGCGGCAGAGGTCTTGCAGAAACAGCCTGAGATCTGCCCTCTGGGGAATCTAGACAATAGCAACCACCGTCTTTTCCCCCCAAAACATCACCACACATGGCGAGGTACGGATGCTCCAGTTCAATATTTAGACTTCAGTGCTATGTAAGTCAGAGGTGTTTGTTATTCTGGAGGCTGGTGTTTGGAGGAGCACATTGTCCCCACCGTGGTGCTTGGTACTCACATGTTTTTCCATTGTCTCAAAGCCCCACCAGCAGGAGACAGCAGGGCCTTTCCAGCGTGCGCTCTCTCTGATAAGGCCCCAGGAGGTTTGCGACTGATATAATTGTCTGAGGGAAGCTGGTTCCCTGACTCTGGGGGTCAGAGTGGGGCCAGGTGCAAGGGCCAGTCCCCTAAGCCTGTGGGCATGCCCATGTCAGTGTCTAGAAAAGGGGATTCACAAGCACGGGCTCTGGAGTCAGATCCCTTGGATTTACAAACTGGCTCCACCACTTACCGGCTTTGTGATCTTGGATAAGTCACTAGCTCTCTGTGCCTCAGTCTCCTCATCTGTAAAATGAGCATAATAATAGTATATACTTCATAGAGTTCTATCATGATTACATAAAGAAATTTATTATGTCCACCTATATGAAATTGACATTTTTATCGGCCTAAGCCGGTTTATCCTAATTATGACCAGCACGTAGTAAGTGCTTAATAAATATTAGCTAAAAACATAGACATTTATATGAACATTTACTATCATTTCATCCTTTCTCGGCCAGTGGGTAGCAGCCATTTTTGACCAGGCCTTGCCCAGACCGGCACGAGAAGGCAGGGGGTGCCGATGCCCACTTGTGTTCTACGGGCACTAGGAAACCGTGGGTTCCTTCGTGCTGCGTCTAACCAAGCCACCGCTAGCTGTGTTACTTCCCCTGGAAGAAGCTGCTGCTTCTGACAATAGTCACGATATTGGACAAGCTCATAGAAAGCCCCTCTAGCTCGGAGTATCTAATTCGGAGTGTTTTCAGACCATAGCCATCTCTCTCTCCGTGTCACTCCTCAGCTCTTTGTCACTTGTTTGTCTCTTATGCTTTAACAGCTCTAGGACCTAGTCTCACATTTGCTCTGGGTGAACGCTCCGTCTAGATAGCCTGTAGTGGTCTCTGTGGCCTGTGACAGCAAATTAAAGCTATAGTTCCTTTTGTTGCTTACAGCATAGCCTAGGCCACATCCAGCTTTTCTACAAGAAATGTAGGCTTTTTCACCTTTCCAAATAATAATGACAACTGTCACTGATCGCCCCTCTGCATCAGTCATTGTTCTTGGTGCTCACATAAACCATTTAGCCCTCGCAACAACTCCATAAAGGATGTGCTGTGATGTCCATCTCACTGTCAAGGAAACTGAGGGACAAATATTTTGCCTAGGGTCACAAAGCCAGTAAGTGGCAAAACTGGGATTTAAACCAAAGTCCATGTTTTTTTACCACAATCTCTACTCTCATGGGAGTCCCTGGACATTTTACCTATTCCACACACCCCTCTTGGTCTCAGTTCTAGCCAGTCACACCTCTAAAATCTTTCAAGGTACTGTGTGATACAATAGTGCTTTCGTGTACCACCTTTGACCTTTCTGAAGTGTTAACAAGGGATTTCACAGTCATACCCTCCCTCAGCTTCATCTTTAGACCATGATGCCCTGAGAGATCCCTGAATTTGATCTTTGCTTAGAAGCCATTTCTTTTTCTTTTTTTAAATATAATTTATTTTATTATCATTAATCTACAATTACACGTGCATTATGGTTATTGAACTACCCCTTCATCAGGTCCCCCCCACATACCCCATTACAGTCACTGTCCATCAGCGTAGTGAGATGCTATAGAATCACTACTTGTCTTCTCTGAGTTGTACAGCCCTCCCCGTGCCCCCCAAACATTACATCTGCTAATCGTAATGCCCCTTTTTCCCTCTTATCCCTCCCTTCCCGCCCATTTTCCCCAGTCCCTTTCCCTTTGGTAACTATTAGTCCGTTCTTGGGTTCTGTGAGTCTGCTGCTGTTTTGTTCCTTCAGTTTTTTTCTTTGTTCTTATACTCCACATATGAGTGAAATCATTTGATACTTGTCTTTTTCGGCTTGGCTTATTTCACTGAGCATAATACCCTCTAGCTCCATCCATGTTGTTGCAAATGGTAGGATTTGTTTTCTTCTTATGGCTGAATAATATTCCATTGTGTATATGTACCACATCTTCTTTATCCATTCATCTACTGATGGACACTTAGGTTGCTTCCATTTCTTGGCTATTGTAAATAGTGCTGCAATAAACATAGGGGTGCATCTGACTTTTTCAAATTGGGCTGCTGCATTCTTAGGGTAAATTCCTAGGAGTGGAATTCCTGGGTCAAATGGTATTTCTATTTTGAGTTTTTTGAGGAACCTCCATACTGCTTTCCACAATGGTGGAACTAATTTGCATTCCCACCAGCAGTGTAGGAGGGTTCCCTTTTCTCCACATCCTCGCCAACATTTGTTGTTGTTTGTGTTTTGGATGTTGGCCATCCTCACTGGTGTGAGGTTAGAAGCCATTTCTTAATTTTAGCATTGTTGTTATCAGGAGAGGTGGGAATCTTTATAAATAGCAAGTCCTGTCCCCATTTAAACAAAAACAACCACCTTTCCTTTAGCTTCTCTCTCTCCTCTAGCATTTTATCATAAGCAGCAAGGAACCAGGCAGCACCTTCAACAGTGTGGGTGGAAATCTCCTTAGTCCAATCACCCAGTTCATGAGGTACATTTTCTACTTTGCATATAACTGTGGGTACCAGTGTCACTAAACTTCTCCAAGTACATGTCATGAGTCCCCCTCCCTCCAATTTCCAAGAACATGCTCCACACTTTCCCTGAAGCCCTCACCAGTAGTCACGTCAGAGTCCTCTCACCTCCTCCCCATTGCTTGATTCCCAAAATACTCTGAAATTTTAAGTTGTTGTTTTATGGCAGCTCACTTCCAGACACCAAAATCTGTATCAGTTATCTACTGCTTTGTAACAAAGTATCCCAAAACTTATCAGCTTAAGCAACAGACCTTTATTATCTCATGCCGTTTCTGAGTCAGGAGTCCGCAGTTGCTTTGTAGTTGGGTGATTCTGGCTCAGAATCTTCACTGATGTTGCAGTCAATTTGCTTAGGGCTACAGTCACAGAGATATGACTGGGGATAGAGGTGTCACTTCTATGGCATCTTTCACATGGCTGTTGGCTAGAGGCTCAAGTTGAGCTCATCGCCTATTGTCAGTAGGCCCCAGTTCCTTGCCACATGTGCCTTTCTCTAGGTATGGCATCTGGTATGGCACAATTTGACGTTCCCAACAGCGCTGCATGATAGTTACACTTTCCCCACATGCTCACCAGCACTTGCTGTGGCTTGGTACGGCACCTGGCTTACCCCAAAACGATTTTGAAGAGAGGGACCAAGACAGAAGCTTTTTATTATCTAGTCTCTGAATTCACACACTGTCACTGCCTCATTATTCCATTGGTCACAAAGACCTTCATATACACAAACATTAGGAAGGACATGAATACCAGTAAGTGAGGATCACTGGGGCCATCTTGGGGACCACAGTGATGAAATACTGAATGCATTCCCCTAAGACCTGGAATGAGACAGGGATGTGCATCCTCACCACTTCTATTCACCACTGAAATGGAAGTTCCAGCTTGTGCAATAAGGCAAGAAAAGGGAATGAAATGCATACAGCTTGGAAAGGAAGAAATAAAACTCTTTTAATTTGCTAGATGACACAATTATCTAAGCAGAGAATTATAAGGAACCTACAAAAAAGCTACTAGAACAAAGAAGTGGATTTAGGAAATTAACGGAATAAATATTTTTGATCATCATTGTATTTTTATATACTAGCAACAAATGACTGGAAGTTATAATAAAAAAAACCCAAAAATATCCTTTAATGAAAAGAAGCACATATTTGTAGCTGAGTAGTCTTGTCAGCCTGCTTTCTGCTCATAGAATTTGAAGAGTCCAAAGGGCCTCTTTTCATTCTAAACCAGCAGTATTTCTATTGATATAATTCTTCCAAACTTTGTGTGTTATCAAAAATAAGGTATACTTAGGGACAAATTTGATAAAAGATGTACAAGGTATATTTACTGGAAACTACACAATATTGCATAGAGAAATTAAAGATGACCTACACAAATGGAGATTATATATCTTTGTGGATCAGAAGACTCATTATTAAGGTGTCAATTCTGCTAAAGTTGAGCTATAGATTCAATGCTATTCCAGTCAAAATCACAGCTGGCTTTTTTGTAGGAAATGACAAACTAATTCTAGAAAAGATCTATAAAAGCCCAAATAATTTTATAAAAGAAGAAGAAAGTTTTTGAAATTACACTAGTCAGTTTCCAAATCTATAAAGATACAATAATCAAGACAGTGTGGTACTGGTGTTAAGAACAGAAGAGAGAGCCCAGAAGTAGACCCACACATACATGGTCAATTGAATTTTTTAACAGTCTTATTAAGATATAATTTACATGTCATATAATTCACATAGTTGAAGTGTACAACTCAAAGGTTTTTAGTATATTCACAGTTATACAACCATCACCACGCTCTGATTATATAGAACATTTTCATCCCTCCTAAAAGAAATGCCTTACCTATTAGCTATTATTCCCCATTCCCCACCACTACCACTCAATGTCCAGCCCTCAGCAACCACTAATCCATTTTCTGTCTCCATAGATTTGCCTATTTTGGACATTCACTATAAATGGAATTTGACAACATGTGGTTGTTTATGACTGGCTTCTTTCACTTACGTAATGTTTTCAAGGTTCATCCCTGTTGTAGCATGTATCAGTACTTCATTCCTTTTTATTTCCAAATAATGTTCTATTGCACAGATTTACCATGTTTTATTTATCTCTTCATCACTGATGGACTTTGGGGTTGTTTCCACTTTGGGGCGATTATGAATAATACAGCTCTGAGCATTTATGTACAAATTTTTGTGTGAATGTATGTTTTCATTTCTCTTGGGTATATACCTGGGAATAGAATTCTTGGGTCATATGATAGCTCCATGTTTAACGTTTTGAGGAACTGCCAAACTGTTTTCCAAAGCAGCTGCATAATTTTACATTTCTACCAGCAATGCATAAGAGGTATGCTTTCACCATGTCCTCACCAACACTTGTTATTGTCCATCTTTTTTATTGTAGTCATCCTTGTGGGTGTGTATGTGTCAGGTATATATATATTTTTTCTCTCTTCATAAAAATATGGTAACTATGTGAGGAGATGATATACACACACACAATGGAATATTACTCATCCTTAAAAATAAGGAAATTCTGTCATTTGCAACAACATGAATGAACCTAGAGGACATTATACCAAGTGAAATAAGCCAGACACAGAAAGACAAATACTATATGATCGCACTTATATGTGGACTCCAAAAAATTCAAACTCATAGAAGCAGAGGGTAGAATGTCAGTTACCAGTGGAGGTGGGGGACATGAGGAGATGTTGGTCAAAGGGTACAAAGATGCAGTTAAGTAGGATGAATAAGTCTAGAGATCTGACATACAGCATGGTGACTACAGTTAATAATATCATATCAAATACTGGAATACCGTATTACCAAGAGAGTAGATTTCAGGTTTCTCACCACACACACAAAAATGGTAACTACACACCTTAAAAATATACAACTATTATTTAAAACATGAAATGGTTTTAAAAATAAATAAAACTGGCTCACAGTAAAGTGGGGGAAAAAGTTAAATATATCCCAACCATATAGTCAATCTATCCCATTCCTAGGTATTTACTCAAGGTAAACAAAAATATATGTGCACCAAAAGACATGTACATGAATATTCACTAAATGCTATAAACATAGGATATAATTATCATGGACTCTATTTCAAAAGTGCTTAATAAAATCATTTCTAAAATAACATTATTAGGCATTTGTACTTTGATGGATCTTTAGCTTAATATAACTGGTTCCTTCAATCTGTGATTGCTAGATGAAACTCAGAATACATTAAAGTATTATTTGAGCAAAAACAATATAACTACACTAAGAGAAGTCAAAACAAAATGGAAAATTCAATCATGATATATTTTTTTTGACAAACCAACTCATTTATTTTTCCTTTCCCATCTGGTACTTGTCTGCATGCATAAAACATTTTTACATAGTTGTAAAGCTCTAATTTTGCATTCAGCTTTTAAAAAACAATTGTAATATTGTAAACTGTGTTCCATATTGCTACTTAAGTCTTCATAATTGTTTTTAAATGACCATGTTGTTTACTTTGTGGATCTTCCACTCTTTTAACATTTCCCCCGGTGCTGGACATTTCTAGGTTTTTAAAAAATGTTCTACTACAAAAAAAATTGTAGTTAATAATTTCACGTATAAAACATTTTCTTTCTTTTTTTTTGGATTACTTTCTGGGATAAATTCCAGGAAGTGGGACTATTGGATCAGAACATACGAACATTTCCGTAGCTCTCAAATTATATTGTTAAATAGATTTCCATTCAGTTATTCACCAAATATTTATTGAGCATTTTCTTCTTGCCAGACATTGATTAACTATTAGGGTTTCCAATGGTGAGGAAGAACATACTATCTATACTCATAGGCCCTCCTCTCTACTTGGAGAGAGACTCAATCAAGTCATCACACAGATGGATAAAATTATAACCATGCTTAGGCATTACTAAGGAGAGAGAGACATCGAGCTATAAAAGTATTTTGTGGTGGAACCCTACTTTGCCTGGTGGTTAATGGAAGGGTTTCCTAAGGAAAAAGTGATTGAACTGGAGAGTTAAGGATGACTAGGAGCTCATTAGACCAAAGGGAAGGAAAGAACAGCATTGTAGACAGAGGGAGCAGCATGTGCAAACACTTTCTGGCAGAGTTAAGAAGACCACAACAGCTGGGGCTCCAAGAGCTGGAGGAACCTAGGGAAAGACCAGGCAGGGCCTGCGGGCCACAAGAAGGGTCTCAATCTTTATCCTGAATGGGGTAGCCCCAGTGCGACCCTCCTGAACGGGATGCATGCTTTGAAAACCTCACTCTGGCTGCAGTATGTAGGGGGAGGGAGTCCGAGAAGGGGTCTGAGGTACCAAAGAGCAGCTGTTGCGTGGGTCGAGATGAAACATGATAGTTGCTTAGATAACCAGAGTAGGGATAGAAATAGAGACAAGCAGACACACTTAGGAAACACTGAGGAGGTAAAATGGACAAGACTTCATGGTAGCTTTGATTAAGATGTGTAGGGGAAGAGGAAGGAGAAAGGAATGTGAAGAACCACTGAGGGAGTTCTGGTGTAAGAAACAGGAGAAGTCGTGGTGCCATTCACTGATGGAGGGAACGGGGGAGGAGGACTAGTACTGGGATGGTTCTGTACGTATGGCGCTCAAGTTGTCTTTGAGATAGGCAAGAGGAGCTGTCAACTCAGGTGTGGTCTGAAAATAAGACCAGACTTTGGGTTAAAGCCATGAATTTATGAGTCATCAGAATATGGGTGGTAACTAAAGCCACAGCCTAAGGAGAAGGGTTGAGGGTGAACAGAGTCTAAGCCAGGTGGGTAAGGAACTCCCGCCTTCACGGCCAGGTGGAGGATGGCTGCCTAAGAAGGCTGAGAGAGATACGGGAGGGAAACCAGGAGGACATGATGTCACAGAAGCCAGGGGAAGAATGTTACAGGAAAGGGAGTGGTCACCCATGTCAAATACTGCCGTGAAGTCCCAGCAAATAGGTTTAGATCAATGGTGACTTTGGCAAGAATTGCTATGATGGAGAGACAACCAGAGAGCAGAAATAAATGGGAAGAAAGGACATGGGGATGGCATGTCTGTACAGCCCTTTCAAGAAATGTGGCTGAGACAGGACGTGGGAGGATAGCTGGAGAAGGTGGGGTGAGAGTTTTGTTTTTTCAGAGGGAGGACTTGTGTGTTTGTTGAATGCTGACGGGAAAACTTGGGTTGAGAGCAAGCGGGTGAAAGTCAAGAGAGAAGTGACAATTGATAATAAGGTCCCAAACACAGATGAAGGGGTTGCCTTTAGGCAGAAGGGATGCCTCCTCTCCTGAAACAGGGCTGGACTCATTTATACATCCTTCAAGGAGTACTTAGAAGAGCCCGATGTTGACTTTAATATTCTGTGGTTGCTGTCTTGAAATTCTTGATAATTTTTTAATAAGAGGCCCTGCATTTTCTGTTTGCACTGGGCACTGCAGATCATGCAGCTGGCTTCCAGCAATATTGGAGCTATTACTTTCTTCCAGACCTCACTAGAATGGAATATAATCATCTAACCCTTTTTGTTATGGCTGTTAATTTAATGAGTGGAAATGTGCGCCTCAGTTGTTTTAATTTGCATTTCTTTGATTACTGGCCGGGTTGACTGTGTTTCCTCATGTCTGTTTACTAGTCAGATTTCCTTTTGTGTGAACTGCCTGTGTCCTTTGCCCATTTATGATGTTTTCAAACACCAAAAATGAGTCTCCTCTGTGGGAATGAATCACTGATTTGTTGAGATGTATGGAGAGATTATTTTCTGCAGAAACAATTTGGGGTTTCAGGAAGGAAGGCCCAGGCCAGGGGTGCCTTGGGAAGCCAAGATCCTTCATGTTAACAGAATTCCACTGGTCCACCTACATGGAGTCTCTCAACCAAGCACCTTCACCTCTAGGTGCTCCGTCAATCCTCTGGATGTGGGAACTCAGCACCGGGCTTTGCCCAGGCTGTTCTTCCTGACTGGAGTGCCCCTTCTCCATGACTTCCCCATCATCGGGCACCTAGCATCGTATGATATACAAATATATATGTCTCACATTTTACTGTAACTCTTGATTCTACATCTGTTTCCCCTTCTGGGCCCTGAGCTTCAGACTGCATCTTCTCGCCCTCTTGCTCTCTCTCTCTTCGTCCTCAATGCCTCACGTGCTGTCTTCCCATACCAGGTGCACAACTGCTGTTGACAAGTGAATGAAATCGACTGATGGGTGATGTGCATAAGAAGCTCTGTGGGCCACTTTCTTCTCCTCCTCCACAATTCTTTTACCCTTGACCCCATATGAGCAGCATGTTCCATCTGGGACACCAACTTTAAGGACTGAAGGTCCCTAGAGAGCAAGGGAGCTGGGACACGGCCATCACATATTTGAAAGGTGGTTGCTTCCTCACCATGGCGGAGTGGCAAGTGGGCAGGACTTCGGGACTGATGTGTGCTCAAATCCAGCTCTGCCACCAGCTGGGTAATCGGGGCAAGTGGCTTAATTTCCAAGTTTCTGTGCCTACCAAGAGGAACTAGCTTATTTCACAGGATGCTGGGAGGATGAAATGGGATGAACAGTGCAAGAGCACATAGGCCAGCACCTGGTGTATGATAGGTGCTTATTCATCCAGACTTGGTTTAGAAAACTGTTGTGTAGGTAACCTCTGGTTAGCTCAGGATCCGATGAATGGAAGATAAAAAAATAATAATTTCAGCAAGAGCTTTCCAACAGCCAGACTGACCAAAGAGGGAATGAATTCCTTGGAAATATGTGTAGGACATCTATTGGATGCCCCCCAAGCATCTGTTCTCCCTCTTCTCCTTCCCCAAAAGGTCTCTGGCCTCCTTACCGAGCCAATCAGTTCATCTAATTCCCCAGCCACAAAAACTGGTTCAGAAATAGGCATTCAGCCCAAGGAGATATAAGGAGGTGTCTCCTGGAAAAGAACTACTCTCTCTCATCTACAGGAGTGACCAAACAGAGAGAAAGAGAGAAAGAGACAGAATGTGCATTAGTCTCAGGATAAGATTGTCAGAAAAAATACAGATACCTGTGAAATTTGAATTTCAGCTAAACAATAATTTTTAGTATAAATATGTCCCAAATACTGCATGAGACATACTAAAAAAAAAAAGATTAATCTGAAATTCAAATTTAACTAAACACCCTATATTATTTTCTTGATAATTGTGACAACCCAGTGATTCCATGGAAGGCAGAGGAGAAACAAACAAGATCCTTGGAGCCACTAGATCAAGCCTTGCCTGAAGCTCACCACTTTTGAAATTTTCAGGTACAAGAACCAATAAATTCTCTTTATTGTTTAACTAGACTTGAGACTAGTTTTCAGTCCTCAGGACCTTCCTTATCCTAACAAATGTATCATAGATTGAACGCTTTGTCAGGGGGATGCCGTCTTGTAAGGAGGAAGCTTTTTTGCCCTCTTTCCTTAGTCTGGCTACCCTACTCAGGAAGTTGTTGGCTCTAACCTTCTTGTGATGTTAATTTTATGCACCAACTGGACCAGGCCATGGGGTGCCCAGACATTTAGTTACACATTATTCTGGGTGTGTCCATGCCCATATGGGTGTTTCTGGTTGAGATTAACACTTGAATCAGTAGAATAAGTAAAGCAGATTGCCGTCCCCAAAGTGGGTGGACTTCACCCAATCCAGCAAAGGCCTGAAGAGAACAAAAAGGGAGGGTAGAGAGAATTCCATCTCTCTGCCTGCCTTTAAGCCGGGCATCGGTTTTCTCCGTCTTCAGACTCAGATCAGACTGGAGCTTACACCTTTGGCTCTCCTGGTTCTCAGAGCTTTGGAGTCAGGCTGAAACTATACCATAGTCTCTCCGGAGTCTCCAGCTTGTTGACCGAAGATCTTGGGACTCCTCAGCTTCTGTAACCATGAGACAATTACTAATGTATGTAAGTGTGTGTACAGATATATATACACACATATGTATCTCCTATTGATTCATATAGATACACTCCCCCATCCCCCCCAACACACACATACTCACATATATCTCCTATTAATTCTGTTCTTTTGAAGAACCCAGACTAACTAATAAACTTCTCTACTCAAACAAGCATCCCTGCAGAGACTCACTAAGCTGTGTCTTTATTTTTAGAATGAGACCTTTACGAGAAGCACAGTTTTGTCTTCAGCTTCCTCTCCCCGCACCCGGGGCGGTCTGAGCCCAGGCCAGCTCCCTCCGAGAAGTCATTACCAGTCGGTGGGTGCTGCAGCCTCAACCCTGCACACAGACTGGCCAGTGTCTCCTTGGCTCCAGGGCATTGAGGAGCTGCCTTGGGACCGACAGAAAACTAACCAGTTTGTTTTGCTTTGGGACCAGAAGAAACCAGCTCCTTTTCATTCTCAATGGCCAGGCTTGGAAATCTAGCTTGCCAGAAGAGGGGCGTGGGGAGAGAGAAGCAGTCCTTTAGGGGAAACTCTGGCCAGGGCATTAAAGAGGCAGGATTTTGCTGGAAACTGTGCTCCCTGGCCAGGACCAGGTGGAAAGATCAATTTGGGCTTTATGAATTAGCCCCTTCATTTTTCTGAGTCTGCTTTTCCTCATGTACAGAACAGGTTGGACCGTTAGGCTGCAGAGTAGCCATCAGTCAGGGCCCAAGGGGATGACATGGGGTCCTAGTTACTGGGCCTTGGATACAGGGTGGACCATAAAAGTCAGGGGTGAGGCACCCAACTGCAGAGCAATGACTGCGACCTTCCAGTCAGCTCCACCCGTGAGGACAAGATGGGCACAACCACACTACCTCTTCCAACAGCCCCGGGCCCCAGCTCCCTCCATTTCTGACCTCACTCTGCCCAGCTCCTAACCCTCAACTACACTGACACCGCAGACCTTGCATTGGGTATGTAGGCACCTTGGCTGCCACATCTTGCATTCTCCAAGGATGCTGCTTTAGAGCTGCTGGCTCGGCCCCTTCCACTTCGGTCCTCCTCAGTGGGGATACCCCTCCGCTGCTAAATTAGTTAGGTATTACTGCTGTGAGAAATAAACCCACACATATCACGGACATTCATGAAGGGAGTTTACTTCGTGCTTTATTTCAGTCTAGGGGAGTTCTAGATTGAAGTTCAGGGTTGGTGATGTGGGGGCATCACTTCCATGCAGTCAGAGACTTTGGTGGGTGGCTTCCAAGGCCATGCTGGGGGATCACCCTCAGTGGACCAAGGGAAAGAGTGTGGAAGGGTTTTATTCACCAGGCCAGGAAAGAGCACCCATCTATTACTTTTCATCGATTCGAACTAGGTTGTGTGGTCTTGCCCAACTACAAGGGTGGAGTCTTGCTATGAGCCCAGGAAGAAGAGGAAGTGGGTTGGGTGAACAGCTAGCCAGTCTTTAGCCCATTGGCACCTCTAGCAGCTGGGCTCATGGCTCACCCTGGCTCAGATGCCAGACCCAGCCTAGGGTTCCTGAAAATCCTCTGACTGGGAATGGGAGTGGTTTGGGATTGGGGGATGTGCCCCTTCTATCTCAGATGGAGTAAGTGGAAGGTGTGGAGCAGTGAGCCAGGCAGGATGGGGCACCATGGCCATCAGCAAGGTCACCAACCACCACCAGCCACACGTCCTTCAGGCCTCGGGAGGCTCCCCTTCCATTGCAGAGGGAGGACAGTGGTGAGGGTATTTCTCCCTCCCATGTCTCTGACATTTCCCAGGAAACACGTGTGTGTGTGTGTGTGTGTGTGTGTGTGTGTGTGTACTGACCACACAAAATATCACAACCAAGGCAGAGGTATTATTATCTCTATTTCACAGATGAGAAAACGGAGGCTCAGAGAAACTATGACTTTTCTAGGTGCAAATTGTAAGCCGGATTTGGAAACAGGTCGCCTGACTCCATATCCCATACTTCTCTCCTGGTGTCACATTCTTTCCCTCTATCTCGTGTGTCCTTAAGTCTATTCAAATGGCACCTCTCCATGAACCTATTGCTCCTGTCTCAGAATCCCCGTTACCCACCACCTGTATCTCCTTCAAGTGTGTCTTGTGATAGGATTTCTGTGTGTATTTTGTTCCCCTGGAAGCCTCTTGAGGGCAGACTGTGTCCAATTCACTTCTGAACCTCTCCCTCCTGAAAGCAGCCTACATATAAATATCCATTCAGTAAATGAATACTTTAGTCATAGAATTCTTGAATTCAGCTAAATGGAAAATCTAAGCCAACCGTGAAAGAAAGATCAAAGGACAATTTATAGTAAACTACACACTCACTCCTGTATTTTTTCTTCACACCCTGTTCCCTTCTCTCGCCTCCTGGTTTTCTGAGGCAGGCTTCCATGGGGCTTGGCTTATTCACTCTGGCTAGAGAATTTCCTAACATTTTGTTTATTATTAGTGGTAGTAGCAATAGTACTATTACTATGAATAGCTGCAATTTATAGAGCCTCTAAATGGTACCCGCCTTGAGTGTAGGGCCTGTGTAGCCCCCAGGCCCCAGCACAGGTCTGGCCCCCTGTATCAACATGTGTCTTTCGTTAAATGAATAGACCTGTTTATTACCAGGCATTGGGTCAGACTCTCTAAATACTTTACCTTTAATTTTCAAAACCACCTCGCAAGGAAATCATTATAACCATTATTCTATAGATGAGGAAGCTGAGGCTTAATGAGGTTAAGGACTTTGCCCAAGGTCACACAGGTAGAATGCCACTGAGCCCGAGCACCAGTCAAGGATTGTCTGACCTCAGGGTGCATCTTCTTGACATTAAATCCCACTGCGTCCTGGTGCCCTTGCCTGCTGCATCCCGGTCTTTCTCTTCCCTTTATCTACTCACTCACTTGGGAAATATTTTTGAGCATCTGCGATGTGGGTGATATCACATAGGGATGAACAAGGCAGACAGGGTTTTTGCCCTAATGGAGCACATGGTCTAGTGGTCAAAACATATTAAACAAAGGATGCCCACTTAGATGTCCACTTTAAAGTATGGTGCGTGCCAGGAGGGGAAGAAAGAGAATGCCAGGAGGGACTTCCCTGGCTCAGGTGGTCAGAGAGAGCCTCTCTGAAGCTTGGATTTGATGGATAAAGAGTAACAATGAGCCAGCCTAGCGAGGGGAGGGTGTTGGAGGCAGTAGAAACAGTATTGGGGTCGGTCCTAATGCAGGAAAGCAGTGGGTGCAGAGAGAAGCAGAGACACGGCTGGTGTGGCCAGCTCCGATACACAGGATCTGGATGAAGATGAGCTGTAGGCAGTGGGCAGACGGCAGAGCCGTCGGGCGCAGAGCCCAACCGTACTGCGTGTGATGGCAGAGCAGGGGAGGCGCTGTACAGTGAGCAGACTGATGGAGGCCAGAGCAGAAAGGGGAAGGAGGCTATTGCAGTTATCTAGCAAAGAGATAAAGACGGCTTAGCCAGAGAGAGGCGGTGAAGGTGGAGGACACAGGACAGATGGGCGACGGAACGAGCAGGGCTCAGTGACGGAGCCTTGGCAAAGGAGTCAGGATTTCCAGGCATTGCCGGGGGTTGGGCTGAATCTGGTCCTTATGAACAGGGAGGCCCTGGACTAGGTTTTCCAAGATCCCTGGTGAAGAGAGTCCAGTTTATCCTATCAAGTCAAAGTAGCTGAGTGTTCATTGAGCATCTGTGATAGAAGGATGCGTCCGTGAGTGCTGGGCCTCCGGGAAGGTGTGATTATTAGAGGGAAGGAATAACACTAGCTGAGCAAGGCCACCATGTCCCATCAGAGGGAAAGGCAAGTCAGGGGTTGGCCCCACAGAGCTGCCAATTGGCTCAGGATGGGCCACATCAGGATGACGTGTTGGAAAGAGGTATTTCTTCCCTGGCCCAGGCGAAGGGTCCAGATATTCCAGCAGAGGAGCCATGTGCCGGGAAGCAGGCAGTGGGTTAGGTGACAGAAACCCCAGCTAAGGGTCACTGGATGAAGGGAGGAAAAATGAGCGCCTGGGGTGCTCAACGGAACCCACAGAATTAGAAAGGTTTTCATGATTCATTTTCCAACTTGAGAAACGTTTAGGATTATATTCCACACTACCTTCTTTCCCATAAATTCTCTACTGGATCCCCCCAATGACAGTTATATTTAGGAGAAGACTTGTTAGGAATGCCTTCATTTAACTTCTGGGTTTAGCCAAATCCCCTGGATTTATCCAGTTGCTTGGCAAGATTGGCTTTCTGTGGGTTGGTAGTTCTTGGGTTCCAGTTCAGTGAAAATAATGGGAGCTCTTCAACTAATGTCTGCCCTCAACCCTCCTCTCTCCCCCTGACCCCTGCACTGCTCCCTGACTCCGGCTGCACCCACAACCCCCGCTTGGGGTGGGACACACTCTCCCTGCCAGGCTTCTCGCCAGCCCGGCCCCGTCCCATCCTCCTGCCAGGGAAGGGGCTTGGACACCCACCACACATTCCAAGTCCTCCACGGTAGAGAAGGCAGGTCCCCTTAGCCCACACCCTCTCTCCTGAGGAAGCCAGGCCCTTTGAGCAAACCTGTGATGGGCCACATATTTCCCTCTCCATTTAAAAATAAGCACTCCCTGTGGCTCAAGTTGGCCCTCACCCTGGTGAGGTGAGTCCCTTCCAAAAACCTATGTCAGAGCATCCTTTGTAACATCAGGGAAGAGGGAAAGTGGAAAAAAAGGCTTCTATTTATCCGGATGTTTGACATCCAGAGAAGGAATATTATTGTTTCTCCAGTCAAATACTAGGGCTCCACTGAAAAGTATTTTCAATCTGCCAGACTGAAGTCCAGTGTCTTTGTGAACCTCTGCCAACAGACGCAGGCCCCGGGTGTTGAGTCCCGGCCGGTTTCTCCCAGTCAGCGGGAGTCTTGTCAGATGTCCTGACTATGGCGTATCTGGTCTTG
Source organism: Smutsia gigantea (assembly GCA_032199065.1). Lineage (NCBI taxonomy): Eukaryota > Metazoa > Chordata > Mammalia > Pholidota > Manidae > Smutsia > Smutsia gigantea. The sequence goes on along the minus strand of JAVSCE010019780.1, from coordinate 148,426 downwards.
GTCATGGAGGCCGCTGATGTGACATTCTCCCATCCTATCAGTGGGTAGGGTTAGGGAATTCTCTCCATGCCATTATAGGCCCCCCATCCTAGGAGTTGTTAGGGTAGGGATGGTGTCACGCCAAGGAAGAGCCGTGATCTGGACGTCACAGAAATGATGTGGCTGAAATCTCCTTACAGTCTCTTGCCGGACGTAGGATAAGCCTGCCTGGGACAGGGCACACAGAGTTCACCTCGTCTCTCCCTCCACTCTCTGTATTAATAACATCAGTTTTGGGGGGATTTTACTTTTTTTTTCACACTGCAAACGTCATATATAGTCATTAAAACAAATTTGAAAAATATGGACAAGCAAAAGGAGAAAATGAAAATCACCCAATAGCCCATTTCCCAAAGAGAACAACTATGTTCATTACATTTTATACCATTCAAGCATTCGTTTTATGCATGATCTATATCTTTTAAAAAACACTAAAATGACATCATACAGTATATACTATTTTATAATTTGCTTTTTTCACCTACCAGTGTATCATGGCGACCTCACCATTTGATTAAGTACTCCTCTAAACCATTAACAGCTACATAGTATTTTGTGCAACTGATTTATAGTTTTTAAATCACCCTCAGTTAGCGGAGGATTAGTGTACTGCTATAAACAACACTGTGATGGACATCCATGATGTGAACTCTTTGGGAACACCTATAATTATTCATTAAGAGTGATGGTAATAACTACCATATTTCTTATGTGCATTCCGCTTTATCTGGAAACAAAGATCTAGCTTACCGAATGTACACATCTACTTGACAGAGGCAGCATTCATACCGTGGTTTGTCTGGCTCCAGATCCAGGCCTCCAAATGGCCATTCCCCTTGTTCTGTTAGGCTGGTGCTTTAGAATGAGGGGGAATACGGTAGGAATAGTGACTTCTATGAGCATAAGCCTACTGATGCACTTCATTAGCTGTGAAATGAGTTCCCTGGGCAGAAGCAATGCTGTGTGAAATACCATGAGAATAAATAAGATACGCCCTAAGTCCATGGATAGTGACGTGGGCAGAAGCAGTGTGGACAGGGAAAACAACCCAGATCCAGAACACCCATCTATTTCAGTGGGGGGGGGGGGAATGTTTCCAAAATGTGGTCCAATATAATTGACTTTCTGGAGAGTGGTGCCATGTGGGGGGCTCTGTGTTGGTCTCTGCTGTTAGTAGGCAGGTTGGTTATTCAGCAGTGACCGTAGCCAGACTGGTCCCCGTGAGTGGAAGTCCATGTTGCTGGGCCCATGCAAAACCTCCATCCACACTGTCATGGCTGCTGGGTTCGTGAGCTCACTGACATACACAGAATGGGTCATCTTTGTCAACCATATTATTAAGATCATTCTGTGCTGAGATCCTCTTTGATGAGCATTAATTTGGGACATAAACGTCTTCATCTCTGAGCCTATTTGGACGGGCACCTCCAAATACCCATCAGACCTCCTTGTCATCAAGTTTCCTGTTGTGTTCCTTCAAAGCCCCTGACCAAACCATTAGTGGTGTCCACGAATGGACACAGAACCAAATCTCTAGCTGTATTTCCTTCCAGGCAAGATAAATATAGGTGCCCTGCTCAAATTTCTCACACTGGGAGGACTTGCCTTCCCTGCTGTCCTGCAGACGCCGAGCAGACCCACAGTGCTGCAGAGCAGCCACCAGCTCTCCCGGTACATCTTCCCGTCCCTTCCCCACAGATCTCTCTCCGCACGCCCTTACTGTAGGGGTCCTAATGAGATCCCTAATAGCGATTACAGTGCAGCAGAACTCTGTTATAGAAAGTGCCCAAATCCCTCAGATTTATATCTGGGAATGGCCACTCAGTGACTCACTGGGCTGTTCTCAGCTTCATCTTGGAGGTCCCAAGCCAGAGACCATGTCTACTGACATCCTTTACCAAGGGGTGAGCTCTTTTCCCAGCAGGGAATGCTCCCTGAGGATGGCAGGGGCAAATCTACCTCTCTGCCCTGGTAGTGTCCAGTTTCCAACACCCAGAGCACCTGGCACACAGCAGGGGCTCCTCTTCAGGTGTCCTTCTCCTTCGGGCTCAGAGGAATGAAAATCAAGCTCTTTATGTAGGAAGGGCCACAACCCGAACTCTGCTAACCTCAGGGTACAGGGTTGTTTTTGGTTAGTGCGGCTCAGGAAGTTGTCAGAATATTTCACATTTTCTCAGCTCTGAGCACAAATTCCAGCCATTTCCCATTTTAACAATTCTGACATTGGGATATATGTCTTTACAGTCAGTATTTACATTTACTGTAGGTTGCCCCCCTTTTAATAAAACAAAACAAAGTATTATATCAATGGTGCATCTTTCAGTAAGTTAGTTCTTGGCACTGAGGTATTTAATGGGAGATAGCCAAAGCCATGGGAAGGGGTGAAATTTACCTAAGGAGAAGTTGTAGGATAGGAATAGGAGAGAACTAGGAAATAAACTAAAATTAAAAATTATCAGTATTACTGTAATATCAGTAACAGTTATGAAATGTTTCCTGCATGCTAGGCTCTGTTCTAAGGGCTCTGCATATACTAACTACTTCAGTTCTGATGGTAAGCTTATGAGCGAGCCAGTGCTGTCATCAGCAGCATCCCCATTTTTCACATTAGGAAACTGAGGAAAGTTGCCCAGAGCATACAGCTAGTTGGTGGTAGAGGAGGCACCTCATCTCAGCCAGGTCTGGACCCAGAATCCTCCCTCTTAAATGCCATGCTATGCCTATCTCAGGGGTAGACACTTACTTAGGCATCTGCCAGGTTGAGTTAAGAAACACCAGCCTGGACACCCAGGATTTATCCACCAGAGTTCTAAGTTGCAAGCCACAGGAACTGATCTCTTTCTTTAAGAAGGAAAGGGACTTATTAAGAGGCTATTTGTCTAGGTATCAATCAGTAGTAGTTGCTAAGGGCATGAGAAATGTTGACAACGTGTTAACCCCTGATCAATCTCAGCCAACCAATGAAAGGAGGGATGTCCAGACGTTTATGTGTCCTGACGTGATGCACCACCTCTGAGGTAGTCTTGCCAAGGTAAAGAGCCTGAGTCTGACAGGGACTCAGAGGTAAATAACCAGTTTCCAGGATGTTAAATAAAACTATGAGATGGCAATCAGCCAAGACCAGAAGGTAGACAGTTCTCTAGGAGAACTGACCCTAATTCTTCAGGAAACAGGTTAAAAAAAAAAAAAACAGAAATGAAAAAGGGGAAGACATCTTTTACAGATGGACAGACATTGAAAACCGTGTTAGCCAAATACCATGGGTAGATAGCGTTTGGATTCTCATTTGAATAAACCATAGAAATACTTTTTCAGACAATTAGGGAAAACTGAACATATTAAGTGATATTAGAGAATCCTGCTGGTGGAGTTGGGTGGCAGAGTGGCAATGGAGCCATTAGCGTGGTTTTAAAGTCTATAGCTGTTCAAGATTTAGACTGAAGTATTTATGAATGAAATGACAGAATGTCTGGAAGTTGCTTTAAAATATATTATGTAGATCTGCTGCCCTAGAGGAGGGGGACACCACTCCCTCACTCTCTAGGTGTGGGCTGTGCATAGTGACTTCCTTCCAAAGACTACAGTACAGAAAGGGGGGTAACATGAGTAACTCTGCCATGGAGAAACCAAATGAATGTCAGCCCTTAGTACGGTGTGATGAGAATAGCACCTCCCTGCTGGGATCTTCCTCCCCAGAAGCCATAAGCCTGCAACATGAGAACAACAGTAGGCAAATTCCCTCAGTGGGGCATCCTCCTATATGCCAGACCAGCGTTCCTCAAAACTGTCCAGGCATCAAAAACAAGGGAAGTCTGAAGAACAATCCCAAATGAACCGTCTAAACTCACAATTAATGAAACTAGAAAAGGAAGAACAAATGAGGCCCAAAGTCAGTAGAATCTAAAATTCATATGGAACGACCAAAGACCCCGAATAGCCAAAGCAATCCTGAGAAAGAAGAATAAAGTGGGGTGAATTATGCTCCCTGACTTCAAGTTCTACTACAAAGCCACAGGAATCAAGACAATTTGGTGCTGACACAAGAACAGACCCACAGACCAATGGAACTGAATAGAGAGCCCAGATATGAACCCAAGCATATATGGTCAATTAATATACAATAAAGGAGCCATGGATATACAATGGGGAAATGACAGCCTCGTCAACAGCTGGTGTTGGCAAAACTGGACAGCTACATGTAAGAGAATGAAACTGGATTACTGTCTAACCCCATGCACAAAAGTAAACTCAAAATGGATCAGACTTGAATGTAAGTCATGAAACCATAAAACTCTTAGAAAAAAATACAGGCAAAAATCTCTTGGACATAAACATGAGCAACTTCTTCATGAACATGTTTCCCCAGGCAAGGGAAACAAAAGCAAAAATGAACAAATGGGACTATATCAAACTAAAAAGCTTCTGTACAGCAAAGGATACCATCAGTAGAACAAAAAGACGTCCTACAGTACAGGAAAATATATTCATAAATGACATATCAGACAAGGGGTTGACATCCAAATTATATAAAGAGCTCACACACCTCAACAAACAAAAAGCAAATAAGCCAATTAAAAAATGAGCAGAGGAGCTGAACAGATACTTCTCCAAAGAAGAAATTCAGATGGCCAACATACACATGAAGAGATGCTCCACATTGCTAATCATCAGAGAAATGCAAATTAAAACCACAGTGAGATATCACCTCACACCAGTAAGGATGGCCACCATCCAAAAGGCAAACAACAACAAATGTTGGCGAGGATGTGGAGAAAGGGGAACCCTCCTACACTGCTGGTGGGAATGTAAGCTAGTTCAACCATTGTGGAAAGCAGTATGGAGGTTCCTCAAAAAACTCAAACTAGAAATACCATTTGACCCAGGAATTCCACTCCTAGGAATTTACCCTAAGAATTCAGGAGCCCAATTTGAAAAGGACAGATGCACCCCTATGTTTATTGCAGCACTATTTACAATAGCCAAGAATGGAAGCAACCTAAGTGTCCATCAGTAGATGAATGGATAAAGAAGAGGTGGTACATATACACAATGGAATATTATTCGGCCATAAGAAGAAAACAAATCCTACCATTTGCAACAACATGGATGGAGCTAGAGGGTATTATGCTCAGTGAAATAAGCCAGGCAGAGAAAGACAAGTATCAAATGATTTCACCCATCTGTGGAGTATAAGAACAAAGAAAAAGCTCAAGGAATAAAACAGCAGCAGACTCACAGAACCCAAGAATGGACTAACAGTTACCAAAGGGAAAGGGACTGGGGAGGATGGGTGGGAAGGGAGGGATAAGGGGGAAAAGGGGGTATTACAATTAGCACACATAATGTAGCGCGGCGGGGGGGTGGCATGGGGAAGACAATACAACACAGAGAAGGCAAGTAGTGACTCTATAGCATCCTACTTCACTGATGGACAGTGACTGTAATGGGGTGGGGGGGGACTTGATAATAGGGGGTCTAGTAACCATAATGTTGTTCAAGTAATTGTACATTAATGATACCAAAATTAAAATAAAAAAACAATTAAAAAAAAACAAGGGAAGTCTGACAGAAAAACTGTTTCTCTGCTCACGACACATCTGACATCAAATGTGTGTGTCATCCACACCACAAAGTTCTTAATTTTCTGTGGACACCAAAAGGGTGTCCTACAATTTAATTCAATTCTGACACTACCCAGAGTTTAACACGAACCCACAAGTTAAGAGCTCAGTCCAACCAGTCTTCCCCACCTCAGACGCCAGTTGTAGGTAGTGGGTGTCAGGCTTACCTGCACTTCTGTCTGACTTGGCTAAAAATCAAGGGTTCCCATGATCCTCTCCTCAGGCTCAGTAATCTGCTGTAATGGCTTGTGATTGCCACTCTTCCAATACCAAATGGAATGGAGTATTTTTTCCCTACATATATGTATAACAGTAACAACATTACACACAGCAGTAATAGTCGTGTAACTCCATTCAGGTTCCCGGACCCGATTCCAGTGTGTGTAAGTATGTGGGAGGGGGTCTTCCCACACATACTTAGGCCAAGCAATTCTGGGACACCAGCCGGGGGTTGGAGAGCTCAGCTCAGTTCTGATGCTATCTGCCCGGAGACAGCACCAGATTCCCAGGTTAAGGGCTCCGACCTACAGGACTGCCCTCCACCCCCGACTCCACACGCCAGTCGCAAGCCCCAGGCAGTTACCTATGCTTCTGACCTACTGGGGGCTACAGAGTGGAAGTTCCCACAACCTCCCTATTAGGTTCAATTAATTTGCTAGAGGGGCTCACAGGACTAGAGAACACCTAATGTTTACCAGTTTCATAAAGGATACAAGTTAACACTAGATGAAGAGAGACATAGGGCAAGGTCCCCTGTAAAGGAACTTCCATCCTCATGGAGCTTGGGGCCTGGCTCAGCGGCAGGAAGCTCTCTCCGACCAAGGAGCAGGGTGCAACCCAGCACAGCACAGAGAGGAGAGAGAGTGCGAGCCCTTCTCACGGTCTGTGTGAGCGCTTCATTGCACAGGCATGGTCGGCTAAACCACTGGCCATTGGCTGATTCAGCCTCCAGCCCCCGCCCTTGGGTGGGGTCCAAAATCCCATTCACATGACAAAAGACTTGTTTCCCCTTTAAGACTGCAGTGTTTTCAGCAACTGTGGATGAAGAGCAAACATTAGAATGACCAAATGTGTATTTCTTATAACTCATATCACATGGCTCACAGCACTTAGGGAAACACATTTATGGATGGCAATTAGAATGGATATTATAAGGGGCACAGAGGAACAGCCAGGAGAAGAGGACATGGGATGAAGTCCGGAAGGGTCTCATGTGCAGTACTTCCATGTGGACGTCCAACACACGAATGGTTTACCATCCTAGAAGCTCTCTGAACTTAGTCTAGGGATCTCTATGGAGGCTTTATCATGGAGGCATGCTCAGTTACTGAGTCAGTCCCCAGCCCCTAGCCCTTCTCCCCTCCCAGAGGATGGAGGTGGGGTAGGGCTGAAAGCCCCCTGCAGTCATGGCTTGGTCTTTCTGGTGGCTGCCCCCATCCCGAAGTTATCCAGGGGACCCCAGCGCCCAGCCACCTCATTAGTCATCGCATACACAAGACACTCTTATCACTCAGGAGATTCCAAGGGTCTTAAAGCCCTTGTGTCAGGAAGCAGGGACTCAGACTGAATATTGTAACAAACAACACTCCTATCACTCAGGAGATTCCAAGGGTCTTAGGAGCTTGGTACCAGGAACTGGGGGCCAGACCAAATATACATTTATTTATTATATCACGTTATCACAGTACCCTTAATACGGAGTGATGAAGTAGGTGACTACTTCTGAGATCTTCTTCCCCCGGGCCCATAACACTGGTCTAATCATGAGAAAAACAGCAAACTCCCAAGAGTGGGGAATCCTGTAATACACCTGCTCGGTACTCCTCAAAGCTGTCAAGACCATCAAAAACAAAGGAACCCTGGGAAACTATCATAGTCCCCAGAAGCCTAAGGAGACAGGAGAACTAAATGTAATGTGGTACCCAGGACGGGAAAAAGGCATTAAGTAAAAACAAAGGAAACCGATAAAGTTTGGGCTTTAGCTCATAGTAATGTATCAGTATTAATTAGTTCATGCCTTGTAATACCTGTACCATACTAGTGTAAGGTGTTGACAGTAGGGGACACTAGGTATGGGACGGGTATATGGGAACTCTTAGTACCATCTACTCAAAATTTTCTGTAAATCTAAAAACTGAAAAATAAACTCCTAAAAATTGTTTGAGAAAAAAAATGCCTGTGGGGTTCTACGGGAGGGGAGGGGAGCAAGAATGGCAGAACGGTGACTTCTGGGGGTTGAAGCTTGGGGACAGGTACATGGGGCTTCTTTGCACTATTCTACTTTAGTGTGTATTTGAAAATTTCCAAAAATAACAAGTTTATTTTTTAGGGACACTAAGAGCCTCCCGTGGCCTCCACGTGGCCTGGGGCATCGAGACAACACGAAGCCCCAGAACTGGGAGGGGCATCCCCAATGCCATTGGCACGGCCTCTCCCCCAGAGCAGATCTGACCACACCTGCCCCGGTCCTGTGGCCACAGAGAATACCTTTGACCCTTTCCTCGTGGCACCAGCTTGACTACAAACTGGAACAGGATGTCTCATTGGCCAGACCTCAGTCACGTACGTACCTCAGGGGAGGCTGGGATGGTGGGTTGCTGGCCTCGCCAGCTTCTCTAATGGGAGGTGGGCTTGGCCTGCAACCAAGATTCACTGTGAGGGGAATTCTCCAAACAAAGAGAGGGCGTCCACTGCTGAGGCCAACATGTTATCTTCACAGCCTCACCACGCTGGGGGGCTCTGATAGCCTGGGTGCCTCCCTGTCTGGTCCATCCTCATATCCTCCAAGCCTAACACTAAGCCTGGCTCCTGGGAGCATTCACCCAGTAGTGAATGAATGAGACGATGTGGTTGTAGGAATGACCTTGCCTCTAATGGAGAAGGTGATGAAATCCTGCAGTTGTGAAGCCTATTTGAGCCCTGACTCAGCACCCTACTGTCTGTGTGCCCCCAGGGAATCACTCTCTGCACCTGAGCCTCCTTGCCCCCCCTCTGCAAAAAGGCAGGTGGACCCAATGATCTGTTAGCTTTCCATTCCTCGGCCTGGGTCAAGGTTTACTGCCTGGACAGCGTCCAGCCCAGAGGGTCCTGCTGCCAGGAAGGCCAGCTCACAGCTGACCTGGTGACTCCCTGTGCAGACCCCGCCCTCGTGACTGCTGAGTGGGGAGGCGGGCGTCTGCTGCAGACTGGCCATGGGACCTTCAGAAGGGCCTTGAGAGCCCCAAGGACTCGCTCCAGTGCTCGGTTTCCTCTCTGCAAGATGAGGCGTTCGTGACCAATCCCCAAGGACTCTCCTGCTCAGGGATTCTCTCAGTCACAGACGTCCTGGCTTGGACATCACCTCGAGAGAAAGCCCAGGAGGAAATGCCAGATCGTAGACACTGTTTGCTCAAGACCTAGGGTCTGAGGCTGGCCCCTCCTGGCCCAGGGCTGGCTCTGTGGGAGTGCAGGAAAGCCAGAGTGGATGACACATGCCAGCTCTCCAGAGGGAGGGAGCCTCTGAGAGAGGAGCGAGTCCCGGAACATAAATCAAATGAGGTGTAAAATTGTTCCAAGCCACGCTTCGTAAAGCTGCTGCAACATGTCGTTAATAGAAGCCCCCGAGCTGGGGACACATGGGCAGGCACCTGGTGGGCGGGTGGGATGGCAATTAGTCCAGGAGTGATGATGGGGGGCTCACGGCTCACCCGGGGGGTGCTGTTGACCCACACGGGCTCTCATTACTTCTCTGGTGGGACCGAGAAAGGCAGCGGAGGGGCAGGTGCCCAAGGCTGCTGGTCTTTAGCAGCCTCTCGCCCTTGACGTCTCCACCCGGGGCACCTTAGAGTCAGAAGGGGACCTGCGGTCACTCCCCCATCTACAGCTCAATATACAGAGGGGCGGAGGTCCCGAGAAGGACAGTCAGCAAGCCATTGGCTGCCCAGACATGGCCAGGGCCCAGTGCCCCACTTGGTCCACCAGGCCGAGGTCAACAGTCTCCTCTTCCTCCCCTGCGGTCAGGCTTCTGGGCCAACAGCACATGGAGGGGCCTATTTGGGGTGATTTGGGACCTGTCACTGGGCCCCAGACCTAGATTTCCAGGGTGCAGAACTTCTTTTGTTTGTTCTTTTGTCAAGTAAAGACATTCAAAAAACAACCAATTTTATCAGCAGTAGGTAGTCATGTTAATAGCAAAACCTTATGATCAGCATAATCACTTCCCTAAGAATCAATGCATCATCTCAACTTTTCTAATTTTGCCATGAATTGTGAAAACTCTATGGCCACCAGCAGAGGTAGGGGGTTTGACCAGTGGCCTTGGGGCACCACTGTCCTTGCTGTACATAAAACACTCCCACTCAGTAGGGGCCTTCTAAAAAGAGGTGGGAGCTAAGGCGTGAAGCTCTTCTCACCCTCCATCCTGCATTTAGATTTTGTTTTTCCCTCATTGCTAACAAAACTTACTTGGAGAGCCTCTATCTAAACTAAACTGCATTTCCAGATGTATAGGAATCTGAGCCAGGGGTTAAAGGGCCCATTTTTCAGCGATGGGTGCTTCAGGCCCTGGGGTTGCCTTCTCTGTGTAACAAGGACAGTCATGTTAGCAAGGTAAACCTTTTAATCATGTAGCTTTTGCAAGCTGGGTTCCCTGAAAGCCATCAGAAGTGAAGTTGGGGTGCAAGATGTTATAAGGGATCAACCTGGCTGTAGGTCTGATGATAAAGCCTCAGCCAGAGGCCATGGCGGACCCACGTGGCTGTCTTTATGCCCCTGCCTTGCTCGGTCCTTGGCTGCAGGCTGCCCTGGGGAGGCCATGACCTCAGGGGAGGCGGGGCTCTGCAGGCGAGACCAGCTGAAGGCGCTGACAGCTGGAGGCCATCCGACCACTGACCACACTCCTGGCAGCATCCTGGAGCAGGAAGTGGGCAGGCATCTCCGTGTCTTCCAGAAGAGTTAGTTTTCAAAGCACTTTCGCATCTCTGGATTCTTACAGCTTCACTGGGGGGCAGGCAGAACAGAGGTGCTTACCCCCACTCCACAGATGGATGAACGGAGGCCACACTTGGAGCGAGACAGAGCTGAGCAGGCACCCAGATCCTCAGAATCCTCCGGTGCTTCTATGATCAAGAGAAGAAGCTCAATGGTAATAATAATAATGATTATTTTTGTAAATACTAACAATTAGAATTATTGGTTAACCATTAGGTGAATGGCTATGCATTGTGTCAAGAACTTTGCCTATATTACGTTAATTTAAAATTCCCAACAGTCCCACAAGCTGACTTCTAGTATTATCCCTATTTTGTGGACAAGTAAACCATGGCTCAAGAGGGAAAGATCCTAGCCCAAAGTGGCTCAGCCAGTAATGCAGGGTCACAGACTCAAACCCAGTTCTGTTTGGCTCCAGAGGCTGCAGGGCCTGTGCTCTTAAACACCGTGGTGGTCCAAGACCCCAGAGGCCCAGCAGGGCTTCAAGAGGTGTTAGGCTGGTGCTCTAGGTATGTACAAGGTGAATGGGAGAGCCCTAAAAACAGATATCACTTAGGGAGGGAGGCCGTGCTCTAGACTGGGGGCTGAAATAGCTTCTTGCCCTGGTTGTATAGCCTGCAGCAATCCCTCCCACTCAGAGCCTCTGGAAAAAAAATAAGGGTCTAGCCCATGTGCATTCTGAAGGATCTCCCCTAGAGGTTCTGTCTACTTTGAGCTCATATCTGGAGCCACCCATGGCTTTGTAGACCTGCTCCTGTAGGAAACCCCTTAGGTGGTCTGCCTCCCTGTCCAGAAGTTGGCCTGGGCTCTGTGGATTATATGTGGTTCTGGAAAGTGACAAGTTGGTCTCTGTGCTCAGGCCAACTCTCCCTCCTCCAACACACTGTTGTCTACAAAGCACAACTGGCCCTGGGTTTGGTGAACACAGCCTCTGCCCGCCCTCCTCTCTCCTTACTCCTGGGCCCTGGGAGCCCTTTGGCCTCGGAAGATGCAATGGACACTCCTGGAGAGTCGAAGTTCGCAGGGAGAGGAGGAAGAAGGAGGCAAGGAAGAAGCAAAGAGCAGGATATGTGTTTTGTTGGGGACCTGGGCGGGGGGGGGCTGCAGGGGCTCCACATTCCTCAGGGAACTTCCTCCAAGAAATTTCATGCTCCAGCGAGAACTCATAAAATCAAAGATGTGCTTCCATATGCAATGATTTACCCAGAACAAGTGATGAAAACTTCCCTCCCATTAATCACTGGGGGAGAGGCTAATTGATTCACAGGCATGTGGTCAGTGCAGCAGCCTGGAGGGTTGTGCGCGGTGTGAGGATGGCCACGACATCACGTGCTCTCCAGCCTGGCGGTCCAGGCCCTCCCCACACAGAGCCACGCCTGCCTCTCACTACCCCCACCTGTCTGCTCCACGTCCCCACATCTCAACCTGCCGTGCCCAACTTCTCACGTGTTCTTGAAGCTGCTCTGGGAAAACCAGAACCAGGGGTTATGACCATGCCAGACAGGTTTTGGCTACTTCAAACCAGTCACAACAGCCTCAAATCACTTATAACCAGAATAAGCCAGTTCTAGCTAATCCCAGTTCTGACCCAGTCAGGGTAAAAACTGGTTTTAACATGATCTGATTGGATCTGATTTAGCAAGAAAACAGATTCTGGCTAAATCTAACTGGATCAAACCAGTTATGCCCAAACTAAAGCCACACTGACGATTTCAGTGAGTCCAGATGGTCTCAGCTCAGCCTGCGTCTTCTACTCTGGAACTGTTCTCATTGAAACTAGCCTCTTCCTTGGCTTCCTCTGGAAAGGTGTGACCCTGCTGACTACTCTTGAAGAAAAAGGGGTTGGTTATGTGTTTGGTTCTGAGATTATCTAGAGAAGGAGACTGTTACCAATCCTAATAACTCAGTTTAGTTTCCTGAGTGTCTTTGCAAATACTGACTCATGTGACCCGCACAAGAAGTATGTGAGCAAGAGGTTCATGTCCTGTCCTTGCTGGGTCTTTACAGGGGCTGAGGTGGGCTCCAGAATCCCAAGCCTCCATTTGTCAGCTTTCTGGCCTTGGTTTCCCTTCTCTGAGCCCAAGTTGCCTGTGTCTTAGAACAGTGCTGTAACCCACAGCAAGTGCACAGTAAATATTAGAATATCAGCTCCTTTTTATTATTATGCTTATTGTTTTGGCTGTACAATTATCACCGTCATCAGCAAATGGGAAGTACCGGGGCTTGTCGTGGCTTCCAGTCTCACTTGAACCCTAACCTCACCTGGCCACAGCCTCCTGGCTTCCTCTCCTGGAAGGTTCACAGGAGGTGGAGAATTGATTCCCCCGGTGCACTCCACTCTCACCTGTCAGGTGAGACCTGGGCTGTCCTGGGATGGGCTTTTCAATATTGTTCCTGGGAATCTGTCACATCTAAACTGCTTACTGACAAGCGTGGGAGTTTCCTCTTTACTGAGAACTGCCTATGGTTGAGTGAACTCCCCTGGGACAGAGGAAATGGAGCGAGCTCGCCGCTGCATCTGGCAGGGTAGCCAAAGACCGTGTGGGGAGCGGGCCCAAGGGGGCTCTCCTGGAGCTAAGGAGAGAGAGCGTTCTGGGCGGGAGGGCCCCCACCAGGTCCTTTGGGGGCTCCCTGGGGGCTCTAGGGAGCTGGGTCTCTGGCCCCTGGACCTACTTGGGCAGGGGTCACAGCTGGGGTTGGGGCCTGGGGAAGGCACCTCACCCCAGGAAGGAGCCAGCCCCTGAGGTTGGGACGCGCCCTCGTCCGCCCACCCCCATCCTTTTCTCTCAAAACAAACTAACAATGTCTACAAATTACCATTGGTTGCGGGGTTGCTGTGTTCCAGGCACTTCCCTGCACTGTCATTACCACCCAAGGACCCCGTAAGGGGTGCCCATCTGCAGCTGGGGCTGAGGAAGAAAGCCTCTGGCAGAGGCAGAGGGCCGGCGTGGGGCTGGCGACCTGGTCCGTATGGCGTGTGGGTGCCGGGGCACAGTGCCCGGGACGCAAGCACAGGGGGCTCGGCAACCACCCACGCCCTCGGCTAAGCAGGAACCGGAGGCCCCCTGCACGCCGCGCTGGGCCACCTGGCCCCCACGTGCTCGCCGCTCCTGCTGAGAAGTCGGCCGCCCACGCCCCACCAGCAGCGGGCAGCCGCAGCCACGGGACCTCCCCGCTTAGGGCCAGGCTGCAGAGGGAGGGCTGGGTTGACTGAGCGTCTTTCCACATTACACACAACAGACAGTGACTGAAGAAATCATTTAGTTCCCACAACAACCCAGAAGGCAAACCCTCTTACTAGCTCCAATTTTTTTTTTAGATGATAAACAATTGTGTTAAAATACACGTGAAGTAAATTTACCATCTTAACCATTTTTAAGTGTGCAGCTCGCACTCCTGTCCTCTGGCCGAGCTGAGACCCTGCCCAGTGAACAAACCACAGCTCCCCACTCGCTCCTCCCCAGCTGCCGGGCGGCCACCCTCCACTTTGTGCATTTACACTCCAGGCACCTCATGTAAATGAATCATACAATATTTGTCTTTTTGTGATTACCAGCTCTGTTTAAAAGCAAGGAGATAGACACTCAGGGAGACTAAGCCACTTACCTGCTGTCGCCAGCTAGCAAGTGACACAGGCCGGACTTGGACCCGGAGCTGCCTTTTTCCTGCACAGCTGTTCTAACTCAGCCGGCGTCTTCACTGACCTCCCCACTCCAGGTGGAAGGGCCTGAGGCCCTTTGGTTATCACAGGTGTGGGGCAGTTGTGGGGAAGCCCAGACACCTGGCTCCAGGCCTAGAAATAACTCAATCAGGGTTTGGATTTTTATTTTCACTCCCTTGAATTCATCGTGAAGGCATCCAGGCAGCAGGGGCAGGGAGGGGGCCAGAACATCTCTCAGTTGCTCCCTGAGGTCTAGTTTGCTTTTCCAGACCTTTTCCCTTGGTATGTGGGGTGAGGGTTAGACAGCCTCTCAGAAAAGGGCATCTCAAGGCCTATTCTCCTTGGTCTCTGCTTAATGATGGATGCTTGCTGTTTGTTCTGAGCAACAGATCTTTTGTGGGTACCTGTCTGTCAGTATGTCTAAGCCCAGGGGAGTCAGGGAGGCTCAAAAACAGATCCTGACCTCAAAGACCTCCCTGAACTAGGAGGGGCTGTGCCACCGAACACAGTGACTTCAGGGGACACTCCATGAGAGGCACAATTGAAGGGCTAACGGAGTCTACAGGCAGAGGTCCCTTCCAGGTGGGGCAGTCAGGGACTGCCTTCTCAGAGGAGGTGGTGCTGAGCTGGGAGGATCTAGATGGGGTTATGGGGGAGTAGAAGTGCAGTCCAAAGAGTAGAAGCAGCCTGAGCATGGGTACAGAGGCCTATGGGTGTCTTGACCCCTGCCAGGTGGCCCCCTCAGCACCTTGCACACAGTAGGTCTCAGAAAATGCCCCTGTCCTGAATTTTATATGGAAGGAAGGGGAATAAACCATATGACGTTCCTGTTCGTACATGGTGCTCGCTGTGAGTCACCTGGAATTTCCCAAGTCAGAAGGTTGAGGGAGGGGAAAGGTAGGCATGTGGAAAGAGAAAAAGAAAAATCGTATACTAACATTTACAGGAGAGAGAGCATACATGAGCGAGCACCCCCTATTGTGGGGAATCTGTGAGGTTGTCAAGGAGAGGGCAGCATTTGTAAGATGGCCTTTGAAGATGGAAAAGGTTTTGAGAAGTAGATATGGGGCATGGGAGTGATGGCAGGACCCCAAGGTGAGGGAATCATATGGTCAAAGGCCCGGCGGTGGGATAGTGTGGACCACAAACAGTGTCAAGCAAGAGTTCACTTTGGCTGGAACATAAGGTGGGTGGAGAGGACTCTGGGAATTGAGCTTGGAGGCGAGCATAAGGCCAGATCACGGACACTGTGCCCGTGGGCTACCTCGGGAAGGCCATGGAGAGCCTTCGGAAGTTCTTGAGCAGAGAACTTTAGGAAGAGCATGCTGACAAGTTTCCATGATGGGCTGGAGCCCTGAGAGAAGACCTTTAAGGGGTCCATGCGGAAGAAACGAGAGACAGAGCTCCCACGGCGCTGAAGAGGGCAGAGGAGGATGCGACGAGACTTGTCAACAGAGCATTCCACGAACCCACAGGACTTCTTGTGCATCTTCCTGTTTTTCAGATGAGAAAACTGACAAGAATCGCCCCAGGTCACCCCACTGATTAGGTGACTGACTTCCATCCGCTGCAGAAGGGATGGCAATGCTCAGTCGGTTTTGTTAGTGGCTGCCTGAAGGGCTGTGTGGATAAAGATTCCCAAGTGGAAAGAATGATATGATCGATTAATGATGTCTGCCATGAGCAAGGGAATAGAAAGGAGTGGCCTGGATGCAACCAGTTTGCTATCTCTGCCTTCTTAAACCACAGGGTGAATGGCGCTGCCCTGCCTAGCTTATAGATGACTGCAGGAATCAACGAGATCATGCGTACAAAAATGTTCTGAAGACGATTGAGACTGCCTAAGTAGGAGGGATTGTTCCTATGGTTATATGTGCCTCTCTTAGTCACCCTCATCCCATGCCAGAGAAAACCCACAGCCCCCCAATATCCTCGACAGCTTTCACCCACCAGATGTCCCCAGCATGTTGACTTGCTTGTTGACTAAGGCCCGCTTAGTCACAGGTGGCTGAGTTTGGGGAGCATATGGAGGGATGACATATTTAATAACCGCAGGCCAAGGGTGCCATGAGTCACTGGCTCCTTGGCACATGGAATTGAGGGCAAGTCCTGTTTCATGATCAGCACAGCCGAACTAACCGTTTCTGGCACATCGTGTCAGATGCCAGCGTCAGCACATCGTGGGCTTCGCTCTGTCCCTGAACTCAGTGTCAGGATGGACAGAGTCACAGCCCCCAATCTGTGCTTCTGGGCAATGTCACCTTACCCGCTCATGTGCCCCCATGACAGTGGACCCCAAGGACTGAAGTCTTTCTAATAGGGTGGAATTCAGAGGGATTTTTTTTTTCATGGGGCTTTGTAGAGAATTGATTTGGTGAACAAAGACTAGTGTCAGACTCACAGGGTGACCCCGTTCTGCCATCACTGCCTGAAGGACCTTGGGCGGATCATTTAAGCTCTCTGTGCCTCACTTTCCTCATCTTTAAAATGGGGATACAATGATCTTCTCTGTCTAGCTCTGGGAAGGGTAAGATTTAACTTCAAAACAAACTTACATTCTCACAGGACTGCCAAATTTGGAAGGGCCTCTCATACCCATGTTCACATTTGAGCTTTACAGGGTTCCAGTATACAGGGCAAGGGTTTGTATTATCCTCATTTTATAGTGAAGAAACCAAGGGCCAGTGTCCAGTGTTGGAGCCTGGGCTTAATTTCGGGTCCTCATGCTCTGCTCACAATTATGCCAGGAAGATAGACACCAAGCTGTGATCTCAGGTAGGAAAAAAAAGCATTGCAGAGGGAAACAGACCAGTAAATGGGAAAGAGAAGCAACTGACAGCACCGGATCCACACCCCTGGCTGAGGGAGTGGTGAGGGCACCCTGCCTGAGAGCTCCAGGTCAGGTGCTGAGGACCGTGCCATTCCCTGAAACATGCCGAGTGCATACCCTGGCCTCCGCTGTGGGGACTCAGCCTCTGATGCCCAGGGGTCCCTACAATCTATCCTGTGTCCTATGCACCCTCTCTGGCCCATACTCAGCCATGGGTCCCTCTGCCAGAAACACCTTCCCTCTGCCCAGAGACTCCCTCCGTGAGTCTGCCTTCTCCTGGAGGGACTAATAAACCGGTGGCTTCGGGGCTGGAAGCATGTCAGCACTGCCCACCGCACCCACCGCAAGAACACCATCCCTCCCAGCTCCATGCTCATCCCTGTTGCTGATTTATCATTTACACCTCTGGGCCCCGGGGATGCCCAGACATGCCAGCACCTGCCACCGAGCTGGGCACACAGGAGCCAATCAGGGAAGCTTTGTCCAGTTGAAATCAGTTGAGAAAATTGCTCCCCTTTCTGGGCCTATGTTTCTGGCCCTGTGAAGTGGGCCTAATGGCAGACACTAGGTCCATAAAGTGACCACAGGGAGACTTGGGCTTTTTAGACTGATCGCAAGGCAATCTACCCCCATGTGCCATCCCTGCTTAGCTGTCATCTCTGAATTCTCCCCAAAACCCAAACCAGGACCAAGGTTCCCAGATGCCACTGCTTTTTCCCTGGTGGTGGGTTTTCTCCCCCTTTCCTAGAGTGTAAGCTCTTGGGGGGAGAGACCCAGGCTTTGTGGTCACTCGGTTCCGACGGCTTCTGAAGCAAGCCTTCCCCAAAGTCACGTGTCCAGGTGCCCTTCAGCTGCACAGCTCTCTGTGCTTCCCTGGCCTCAGCACTCTAACCTGGGCCTGGAACCCCCTCTGAAAGTGATGCGAAAACATGGGTGTGTGCACAGATGCTCGTGTGCCATTTCCCAGAAAGGAGTACCACCGGGGCCCAGCACCCAAAATTATCAGAACTACTACTCGGTCCTCCTGTCATGAGATGGTCCCTGTGTCTCGGATCCCAACCAGACTGTGACTCCCTGTTTTGATCCTGAGCACGGCCCTGGCCCTGCCATATACAGTAGCTGCTCTGTGCACATCAGTGGATCCCAGCAGTGAGTAGGGAGATGAATAAATATGTATTCCTTTGCATTCTGTTGACCCCCTTGGTGACCTTTGACTCGTATGTCTGGATGTGGACCAGGCTGCCTGCATCACACACTCTCTCAGATCTCCATGAGCCACCAAAGAGTTCACATTTATTTGAGCACCTGTTGACCGCCAAGCAGAGCCCTGTCCACATTCACATACGTTAGCACTGAGTCCTCACAGCTCTATGAGATATATTAGTCAGGGGAGCTGGGTTATGCTGCAATAACAAAGAGCTCCTCTTCTTCCATGGCTTTTACCAGGTTTGTCTCTTATGACTTTGCAGTTGCCTGGGACTTCTGTTCCATGTCATCCCTGTTCTCCCTCTGAGACCCCCACGTGAAAGAGCAGCCACCATTCTGAAACACTGTTTACTGACCCCTGCAGCAGAGGGAGGAAGGCTCGGGAGGGTCCTGCATCAGTGATTATATGATCGAGCTAAAAAATTACACATATCATTTTTGCTCATAAGTCATCAGCTGGAACTAGTCACATGGCCCCAACCACACAGGTGCTGAAAAACACATGGGAGCAGAAGGAGAGCGGTTCTCGTTCTCCTCTTACACTGGCACATACGGCAGGTGGAATCCTACCCAAGGGCAGGCAAGGGGACAGCTGGGCTCGGACCTGAAATGCATTCTTGACTACTCCAAAGGCAAGCCCATTCTTTGGCACCATGCTGTTCCTCAAAGGGGCTGCCTGGAGTCCAGGAGCAGCTGGCTGAAAGATCTCTAGGGCAGAATGAGGTCAATAGGCCCTTGGGGCCACTCTGATTTGTGGAGTGTTGAATGACCCATGGAAGGCAAGGTGTCACATGCCCCTCTTGGCCGTATCCTTTGCAGAAAAGACATACCTGCCCATCAAAGACGTAGTGAGTTGCTCCCAGATGTCTGGCTAGAATGTCACAGTTCACAGGGGGAGCTGGGATGACCCAAATGATAACCAAAAAGTCAGTGGGTCATAGGAGCCTGACAAGTGGGATGAGTCAAGGTGGCAGAAGAGACACCAGGTCTTCTTTTCTGCCTCTGCAGTCTTAACCAAAAAACAACCTGGAAAGGGTGACTTTGTAAAAAGTATGAAAATTGGGAGGACAGGAGAAGAAGCAACGGCAACAAAATACTGCAAGATAGAAACCCAAGAAAATGGAATACTAACACAGTAGTGGGAAAGGTCAAGACCCTTCCTGGCTTACACTGCAGACCCTTTAGAAGGCTCAGGAACTGTAAGGTCTGGAATCCCGGAGAAGGCGGTGAAGACAGGGGCTCAAAGAGGAAGTGATAGAAAGTCTGTTTAAGCAAAAGATAGACCCAGCTTCTCTCCCTCTCTGAATAGCTAGGTGTCTATCCCTCAACCTCCCAAAAAAGATGAGGGGTTATTTTCTTGAGGAGGTTACATAAGAGGGTCTCTTGATGGGTGGGCACCAGCAAGAGCTGAGGCTAGGGGTACATGTGGCCTTCTGGAGAGCTGAATGAGTCTGTGCCAATGCCACCCCTGTCCCCTGAGCCCTGGCAACTGGGCTCCCCCTCCAGGCAGAGCAGCTCAAGAAGAGTGGCCTAAAGCTCCTGACATCAGGAGTACCCCAACCAAATGGCACAAGCATCCCACCCCATGGGAACTCACGGTTGGTAAGCGCACCCCCCCCCGACCCTCTCAGAGCTTCTGGTTAGCTGGGTAGCCCCTCACCAGGACATGTGGGCCTGGACCAGCGATTCCCAGACAGCCAAAGAAGGCCTCTAACAGGAAAGCTTTCAATCTACCAAACAAACAAACAAGCAATTTGGAGGAATCACACTCTGCAGGGAGAAGCAATTATAAAACAAACAAGCAAAAGCTGTCATTAAGATCCTCAAAAATACATAATATGAGATTATGAAATAAGAACAGGATACTCTTAAAAAAACAGCTAATCAGATTTAAAAAATAGCTTTTCCTCTTTGTTCTTCTGTCCCTTTCCTCTTCCTGTGAGTTCAAAGCCATTAGATGGGGCTACATGGCCGGTGTCCTCTTGGGGGAGAGGTACTGGGGTGGCCCAGAGAGAGGGGTCATGGCCTGTGCGGTGTGAGGGGGGCATCCTAGAAGGGTGGCATCAGAGGGGGAGATTCGATCGGTGTAGATCTAATATAGGATTGATCAGATAAGTAAATGCATTAAAGATAGTAGGAGACAGCTGCCTCACTCAGACAAGCGAGTTACAAGTCCAGAAAAGGAGAGAACTAGATGGAACTGTGGTGGTACCTGGAATTGGAAGTCTCAGGTTCAACCCTTGGTTTTCAAGATAAGCAGATAGATATATGTGAACACATATATATTGATATGACCATGTAAATATGTATAAACACATGTATATTCCCTAGGTCTAAGCACTGAGAGGGCCTGGGGCCCAGAATACAATTGGTTTCTAAATACAATTGTCCATTTTGGTAACCAGGGCTGCTCGGAGAAACGACTGATTCCAGAACTGGGGTGGAGAAAGTACAGATTGAGCCCAAACATCTTGTAGTGCCAGAAAGCGAGGAAGTAGAATGACGGGGATGTGTCAAAGGGACACAGGGGCCACCCTGAACGGGGTCCCACTAGGCAGATGTGAAACAATTTGAGCACCAAATTATACGATGTTGGTAACAGATTATAAGCCATTGAGTAAAATAAAAAACCATGAGCCTATTCTCATGAATAAATCAACAGATAAATCGAACAGGATGGTTCCATGATGTCAAAGTACCTCCCGCAAAATACTTATCCATTACAGGGGGCAAAATTATCAGTTGCAATGGAGAAGTCTGGCAGAGACGACCCGAATCAAGTGATCAAAGAGCATCAGGAATGAGACAAGTGGCAATCGTGCCCCACCTGGAGGGAGAAGCCACCTGGAGGGAGAAGCCACCTGGAGGGAGAAGCCAGCGCCATAGAATAGTACGGCGAAATTCTTGCCCAAGATGCAGGACCCAAGTCTGCTCATGAGAAACAGAAAACTCCAACGTGAAGGACATCCTCCAACAGTGTGGGGGTCATAAAAGTCAAAGAAAGACCAAGGGACTGTTCTAGAAGGAGAGCAAAGAGGTTTGACAACTAAGTGCAAGCAAGTTTCTGATCCAGATACTTTTGTTACCAAGAACATTAGAGGAAAATTGGCAAAACATGAAAGAGCAGCAGCAGATAAGGTGGCAAGATGTTTCAACATTAATTTTCTGATTTTGATGGCTGGCGTGGGACTGGAGTATATGTCCTTGTTGGTAGGAAATATACACTAAAGAATCTGGTGAACTTGGGGAATCATTTCAGCAACTTAATAGTTCAGGGAAAAACTACCTGTACTGCACTTGCAACTTTTCTTTATGTATGACATTGTTTCAAAAAAAAAACTTAAACAAGTAACAAAAATGAAAGTCCTTTCTTAGCTGTGCCGCTTTAGAACTTTTTAAGACATTGGGCTTTGTTGGTATGATGGCGCCCTCTGGTGGTTTTATGGCACAGTGCAGCACTAGGCTCCCGGTTTCTCCTCACCTCCACCATAGATACCCGTGTCCCCTCCTTCAAAGTTCCAGGAGTGTCCCTTTTTCACCCTGAGAACTGAACCCCTTGGAGGTTCTCTAGGCAGACAGGGGAGCCATGAACCTGTGACGTGAGGCGCCGGCCAGTGACAAGGGCTGCAGGGGACAGAGCCCCGCTGGAAGGCTGCAGGCTGCCGCTAACCCTCTGCCTGGCCTTGGGCATGTCACCTCCCTATTCTCAAGCTCACTCTCTTCGCTTCTGCTTTGGAGCCCAGGAAACTTACCCACACTTTCATAGGAGCTATGAGATAAAAATAATAGGTCCCAGTTCCCAGTTACTGGGGTGACCACATGTCCCAGGCTGCCTTGGAAAAGCCTGCTTTACCCCAGTTACCAGCATAATTACTGATGACTCCGCTTTCTTTCTTACAGCTCACTTGGTCACACCATGTATAGATGATCTACCAAGTGGATGATAAATTATATGGCCCCTTGCCAACTGTGAGCTCGCTTCTTAAAGGGTTTTTCAAAGCCCTCAGGATTCTAAGCCTTAGATTCCCTCCCACCCCTTTCACTCGGGATGTGACACGTGTAGAAGGAGTAATGGGGGCAAACTCATTTTGATGTCTTCCTCGGCAAACGACAGAGAGCAAATCCCAATCTGCATCGAGCACTAAGCCCATCTTGGGTGGCTGGGCACCTGGCTGGCTAACAAGAAATGATTCCGTCTCCATAATCCAGGAGTCTGGGCAGGTAGGTGGGCCCCAAGGGCCTAAGCCGTTAGGTTACCGGTGATCTATTGAAAAAAAATATTCAATATCATATTTTTGTGGTGGAGGAAAATGAAATCACCTCTCTCCCTCTCCCTAGGAAGAGGGGCAGGCCTTTTCGTTCCAGGGTGAGGGGAGGTGGGCAGGGTAGCAGCCTTTGTATGTTTTGGGAGCGGTCACCAGGTGGGTCCGTCCTGAGGCCGCATCTGGCTTTTCCCATGGGGTAGGGGAAGAACCTGGGGGACAGGAGTGTCTTGAGGGTCGGAGAGATGGTAACACAGCAGCTGGAAGAGATGGATGGGTCCCATGCTCTGCTTGGAGAGATGAGAGGGCTGCATGGACCAAGGGCGGGTCCTGCGTCTGCTCCCCTCTCTGAGTAGGGCCTTGATGGGCTGGTGACAGGGGTTACGGGGCCTGGACAGGGGTCTTTGGTGGCTTCGGGTGCAGCCAGCAGAGCGGAGCACGCAGCAGAAGTCCCATGCAGCAAGGGACAGAGGAGAGAGACCAGGCCCTGCCCTATGTCCCAGATACCATGTGAGCAGACTTTCCGTATGACCCAAGAGGGGAGTGGGAGACAGGGAGCTGTAGAAATACACAAAAATGGCCCTTATAAATGGGGGAGAAGAGCCATGTGGATTCAGGTTGAGCTTGATTTAGTAAAAAACTGTGACATTTCTTAGACCCAAGTGCAGAGGAGACCCTGGACTAATCACAGAAACCTGGGGAGTTTCTCAAAGAGGGGACCAGGCTCCCAGGGAGCTGTATGTATCTGCTGCGACCATCTGTCCCTGCTGCCCGCCCAGCCCCTAACACATGACACGGACACAGGGCAGCCTGCTGGCCCCTCGTGTCCAGGGCCTGCAGCCAAAGCATATGGCCTGGGGATGTGTGGGGGTGAGAATGTGGCTCACCACAGTGGCCTCCTGAGGGGGCCGTTTGCCTCTAACGGTCAGCAGGAAAAGGAGAGGCAGGGAGCTGGGGAAACGTGGGCTTCCGGGGGACCCTGGGCCAAGGACCCTTCTCTTCTTTCTTTCCTGTCCTCTCTCCTCCACATTCTGCCTGTTCCTGAAGAGGCCTTCCACGCTGCACAGAGGGTCCCAAGGAGGGGGGAGAGGAGGGGGTTGGACGGGAGGGATGAAGCAGGGGGGCACCCACCCAGGGCCGGCCCCCCTTGGGGCAGGCTCCCTCCCTCGGGTCTGGGCACCGCCTTCTCAGAGCTGCTCAGAGGTGTGCTCCTGGGGCCTTGGGCTCGCTCTTCCCAGGGAAAAGTCAAAGGCCATCATGCCTTTCTCACGCCAGCCCCTCCCCTCTCCCAAACTCCCCCTGCACTTTCCCCCAGGGAATTAGCCACTTGGAAAGAGAGCCTGACCCACAAGGCCCGAGAGAGGCAGCCTAGGTGGGGTGGAAAGTGCCAGGAGCAGGAGATAAAGATCCACAGTGGAGCCCGGCCCCCGCCACTGGCCGGCTGGGCTCCGCTGGGCCCGTTTCTTTGTAAGCTCCGGATTTGCGTTGCTGCCTGAGATGAGCAAGATGGTGCCTGCCTCGCCAGCCTGCAGGTGGGGTTGGAGCGACCCTGGGAGCATAGCCAGCAGTGTAGTAGACACAAAAGGACCAAGTATTGTTAAATAAAGAAAATGCCTGACGGCGGGAGAGAAGGCTTGCACAGGAAGGCAAGACTGGAAATGCTGCCCATGGGGAACCGGCGGGAGCCACAGGAGAGGCTCGGGGCCAAGGGGAGTCTGGTAGCCCTCGAGGGAGAGTGTAGGGAAAGCAGCTGTCGGCAGTTAGCATGGAATAAACGTTAAATAG
This sequence comes from Smutsia gigantea, assembly GCA_032199065.1. Classification (NCBI taxonomy): domain Eukaryota; kingdom Metazoa; phylum Chordata; class Mammalia; order Pholidota; family Manidae; genus Smutsia; species Smutsia gigantea. Next base: position 124,054 of record JAVSCE010019780.1, on the reverse strand, counting down.
AAAGGGAAGTTCTGAGGGTACCTAAGGACAAGGAAAGGGCTCAAAAGAGAAGTTGGGAAGACCAAAGGTATATGATTGTGACCAATAACTACAGCATGTCATCACTTAGAAACATGTTCACAGATTTTGCTCACATAATCTTCCTCACAGTCGTGTGAAGCAGGTCTTATCATCTTCTCATCTCCGTTTTCAAAACTAGACATGGCAAACCTCTCCTTTTAAACAGGGGGAAACTGAGGCTCAGAGGGCAGTGATTTCTCCAAGGCCCCACTTGGCCACTTCAGGCACCCCGACTCACCCGGGCCTTGTGATTTGGGGCACCTGTACAGGCAAAGGCGGGGAAAGGTGCTGAATCTGTGGACTTGGGGGAGACGGCAAGAGTGAGCTGCAGCTGTGGGGCTAGCCTGGGGCGTCCCAGAGGGGCCCAGTGAGGGCGCTCTCCTAGGGAGATGGACAGGTGGGTCGGGAGGCCAGCAGACAACTGACAAAATGAAAAAAAAAAAAGTACAAAAGCAATCCTGCCAGACTTCCTCTGCTGAATGCTCTTCCTATGCTAAAATGCTGGGGTGTGTAGTCTTCTGCGGGGAGTGGGGGTAGAGCCGGCCTGCAGGGGTAGGTGAGCTCTGGGGACACCGCTTGGTTCAGCCACACCTCTCACGATGGGTGAGCATTCTGTCTGTGCCAGGCTTTTCGACTTACCTTCTCCAGCTGAAGTGGACCCTATAACCTCCACGCCATAGTTCAGAACATGGGGCCTCCGAGAAGGGAAGTCACTCCCACGGGGTCACAGAAGGAAGTGGGAGAACCATTATTCCAGCCAAGGTCTTCTGTCTCTGACACCACATTCTTTGCAAACATAATCAGTAGTTAGTGAGAACCGCTGATGACTGACGAGGAGCTAGGTCCAGACTCAGGTGCATTATGGGGTTGTCTTTAATTTCTGTGACCTCCCTCACTGTGTGCAGTAGGGATCTCAGGTTCAGAGAGGTGAGGCCCACACTTAACCCAGATCTTCCTTAACTCCAAAGCCAATACTCTTCCTTCTATGGCTTCTTTTCCATAATATGATGCATGGGCTGCCGACCGGTGTCTTGGAAAGAGCTGGGGAAACCGTTGGCGGACAAGCGTTTTGGGAAACATTGGGTTCAACAGTTGTCTTTACATTAAGAGTTCTCAGAGCCTTAATAATCTAATGTGTTTTGTGAATTTCTGACTGTGGAAATCTTATGCCCAAACATTTGGTGAACACTCCTTTCATCACAAAACATTGCATTAGTTACAGATGTGTTGAGCTGCAAGTGAGAGAACTAACCCCCACTGCCTCCCCCACCCCATGAGTAGCCAGGAACCAGTATAAAAATAGGCAGTCTAGGGCAGAGGGTGTGGCTCAGACCTGGCGCTGGGAACCCAGCCCCCTTCTAGCCTCCTGCTCTTCCATCCTTCACATGTAGCTGCCATTCACCCAGCTGGAAAATGACTGCAGCCCTTTCGGACACCACTGTTCCATTCTAGGGAGAAAGAAAGAGAAACGGAAAGAGCAAAGATGAGCTTAAACTTTTATAACCTGGAAGCTGCCCCCACAGACTTCTGCTTACTTCTGATTGACCAGAAGTATGTCACATGACCGCCCTAGCTGCAAGGGAGCCTGGCAGACTGGGCAGTTTTAAGGGGCACATTTATCAGCTGGATGGAATGGGAGGTCTATGGGCAAGCAAGGATGGATACCATACAACCCCTCCTGGGATTGAGGTTCTATGAAACTTACTTGGAAAATGCCACTCTACACTCATGCCACCTCTCTTATGTTTTTGCCCCGTGAAAGTCAATTCATTCTCAAGAGCCTACACATGGCCCAGCCCCTGACAAGGCCCTCACATTCTCCCTCCTCTTACTCCCCACCCCTTGCTCCTTGGCCAGTGGTGTGCCCCTTAGCAGTGCACTGCAGGCTGTGCTAGCGTGAGGAACAGGATGTCCACCTCCCCTACAGGTATGTGACCCATCGGCTGCTGATGGACAAGGATATAACCCACTCAGGTCCATTCCTACCGTAGACCAAGCCCTGGCACAAATCCCAAATAGTTTTATGAATGGTGCACAGAGGTGGAAGGAGGTTCAGAATGCCTTCTTGGTTAGTTGAGCTGGGTACCAACTTGAACCAGCATAAACAGAAAAGCAGACTTTTAATAAGGATCCAGGGGGGTTCAGGGAACACAGGGCTGGGATGTGGCTCAGGAAAGGACAGGGCAGAGTCTGGAAGGGCCCTGGGAACCCAGACAGCCTCTCTCCATGTCAGCTGCATCATCTGCATGCTCTGCAGATGGGCCTTTTCTGCTTCTCTGTCCAGGGGGGCAGAAGGAAGACGCCATGCTTCAGCTCCCAGTGAAATCAGCTCTGGATGAAAGCTCCCCCACTTAGCCCAATTTTCACACTGGGGGAGACTTGGAATGGCCCAGCTTGGGTCAGGTGTCACTCTGGTCCAATCAGTTGTGCCCTCGGTGGCTGGGGAGAGGGCAGGTAGGGCTCATGTAATACAGTGGGTGGGAGGGACGGGCACTTAACGCAGACACCCTGAGATGTGACTACCTCAATTTTGACACATGGGCTAAACCCAGCCCGCCACTATTTTTACAAACAAAATTTTATTGGAGCACAGCTCTGCTTGTGCATTTATGTATTGTGCATGGCTGCGTTTGTGCTATGACTGCAGAGTAAAGAGTTGTGGCAGAGATCACATAGCCTGCAAAGCCAAATATTTACTATCTGGCCCATCACAAAACAAATTTGCCAAGCCCTGTATTATGAGAAGGAAGTGTGTCTGTCTAGGAGCCTGTGGGCAACTCGAGGGCAAGGACGTGCCATTCCGAGCTGTATCCCCGAAGGCTGCAGCTCGGGTCCCTGGGAGATCCAAGAAAAGTGAGCTAAGGAAGGGAAGGAGGGAGGAAGGGCGGGCAAAGCGGAAGCTGGTGCCGCTGCCGTTCTCAGACCACCTCTCTGGGTTTCGAGCCGAGCAGAAGGATGTTGGAGAAGGGGCTCTCTCCCTCCTCATTCACTCAGCCCCGCATCTGCTCTTAATTGAGGCGTAGTGGTACAAGCCTGATTGGGAATAGCAGGTGCCGGGACATGGTGAACATTAGGGAATAGTCACTTGCGGGCTCCAGAGCTGCCAGAAATGAAAGTGTACCGATGGGCCAGATGTTCACTCATTACCATCCGCTCTTCCTCAGAAACGGTTCAAGGGAACATTTGTTTGCTGAGGAAACACAGCTGTTCCCAGGGAAATGGGTTTCCCTCCTTTGGGCAGAGGAGTGGGTGAGGGGACTGTTGGGGGAGGGACACCGGGGGCACCTTGGGTCAGTTAAGACTTTGTATCCAGTCAGGGGCAGGGGTCCCTGAGAACAGCTCTTCAGAGACCAGAAAGGCCTACTACACCCGTCGTGACTTTCTGCATACTTGTGTGAAAGAGATTATTAGCCCCATTTCTCAGGGAAGGAAGCAGAGGCCAAGAGAGGCCCCATGACTCAGTCCTGGCCACACAGCTGGTCAGTGGCTGACCCCAGCCCAGACCCTGGCCTCTGCTCCCCAAGACTATTGCTCTTGCCCAGGTCCAGCTCCGTCCTCTGCTGCTCTGTCTGGGATGTGTCTCTTTGAACCTCAGCCTAGGAATCTCCATTTCCCTGCCTGCGCCTGTGTCTGTCCCTGCATCTCAGTTTTAATTCCCTGCCTCTCCAATGCCCTGCCCTGTCCCTAGGTTTCTATGTTTTCTCCTTGATCTCACCTGTCTCCTCTCTGCCCTGCTCCGGGTGTCGCGTCAGTGTCAGTGGGTGAGCAGCTCTGTCTGTTTGCTCTTCCTGCCTATCTCTCTCCCTGCTTCTCCCTCTCCATCCCTCTTTCTTTATGCCCAAGCCACCTCTGTGACAGCTGTGACGAGGGATGTAGGGGACCAGGCAGTCCCTCATTCTCTCCTGGACCTGTAAAAGTGGATGGAGCCCTGGTAGCCACCTTGTGATCATGAGGACAGCTCAGAGGCTGGCTGAGGGCAAAAGGAGAAAGGAAAGGAACATCTCAGGGTCTGAGGCAGGGTCTGTGTGATGTTTTGCTTCCTTTAATTCTCTCTCTTTGGCGTCTGTTTCTGTATTTGTAGGAGAGTGTCTTTCAAGTTGCATGTTATGACCATTGGTGGGTCATGAAATCAGTTTACTAGATTGTTACGAGCGATTAAAAACACAAAAAAAGAAAAAAATAAAATATTTCAGAATGTGTTGCACATACTACCTTCTGAGTTGTGTCAGTTTCCTACGTGACTAGGTGTACTGGGTTCCAAAGTAAAATGTTTTCACTATGAGATTTGGTAAAAAAAAAAAAAAAAAGTTTGAAAACCACTGAGTGGAGATACTGGAAAACAAGCAGTATTTTATTGGCCCAATGGAGCCAAGAGGTTGAACAACTCCACTGCAGAGATTCCAACCCGCCCCCCTACCGCCCTGCCCTGTCCTTTACACGGATGTGTGCAGGGGACCCATTTTCTGCAAAAATTTCTGAGTCTCCCAAGGACAACCAGAGGCTTCCCTGCACACGGCTGGGAGCCTAGTCCTGGGCACTGGCTCTCAACGCCACCTTGTACTTCCCTGTCATCTCCTTGGGTAAGGAATTGATTATCACCCCTGCAAGAAGTCTGTGGGCAGGGCAGCTCCAGGGCTGGCTGGTCAGCTACCAGACATCATAGGAGCCAGGTACTCTCCTTTCTCCTTTTGTCCTCAGCCATACTCAGTGAGCCAGCTTACTGTCCTCAGGGTCACAAAGTGGCTACCAGGGCTCCACCCACCTCTACAAGTCCAGGAGAGAATGAGGGACTGTCTGGTTCCTTACATCCCTTGTAAGAATCCAGGAAACCCTTCCTCTCACATCTCATGGCCAGGACAAGGTCACCTGCCCACCTCTTATCCAATCACTGGCAGAGGAGACGAGGCTTACTGTGATTGGCTTAGACTACTCAGGAGGCCGCCTCTTCCCTCTGCATGTGACGGCACAGGGCAGGTGGACACCAGTGGCCTTGGGCCTTCCCCCACCAGGAAAAAGAGGGAGAAGTCCTGTGAGCTAGACTGCAAGCTACATCTGCCATAGTCTCTCACTGTCCCTTCTGCCTGGCTGCCTGCCTCAGTTTCCCTCCTAGTCCTACCTGAGGGGCGACTACAGTGAGTGTGGGGCACAGTTTAGGGTGTTCAAATTAGTGTCCTGTGGCTACTGTAACAAATTACCACCAACTTGTTGGCTTAAAAGAACAGAAATGTGTTCTCTCACTGTTCTGGAGAACAGAACCCTAAAGTTAAGGTGTTGACCAGCCAACACCTCTGAAAGCTCTAGAGAAGATCCATCTAGGTTCTTCCACCTTCCAGTGGCCCCAGGTGTTTCCGGCTTGTGGCTGCCTTGCTCCCAGCTCTGCCTCTGCCATCCCATGGCCTTTTCTTCTTCTCCCTGTGCCTCTTAAAAGGACACTTGTGATTGCATTTCTGGACCACCTGGACAATGCAGGATGACCTCATTTTAAGATCTTTCACTTAATTACAACCTACAAAGCCTTTTTAAAAAATAATGTCACTATATAAAGAACTCATGCACCTTAACAAACAAAAAGCAAATAATCCAATTAAGAAATGGGCAGAGGACATGAACAGACACTTCTCTAAAGAAGAGATTCAGATGGCCAACAGGCACATGAAAAGATGCTCCACATCGCTAATCATCAGAGAAATGCAGATTAAAACCACAATGAGATATCACCTCACACCAGTGAGGATGGCCAACATCCAAAACACAAACAACAACAAATGTTGGCGAGGATGTGGAGAAAAGGGAACCCTCCTACACTGCTGGTGGGAATGCAAATTAGTTCAACCATTGTGGAAAGCAGTATGGAGGTTCCTCAAAAAACTCAAAATAGAAATACCATTTGACCCAGGAATTCCACTCCTAGGAATTTACCCTAAGAATGCAGCAGCCCAATTTGAAAAAGTCAGATGCACCCCTATGTTTATTGCAGCACTATTTACAATAGCCAAGAAATGGAAGCAACCTAAGTGTCCATCAGTAGATGAATGGATAAAGAAGATGTGGTACATATACACAATGGAATATTATTCAGCCATAAGAAGAAAACAAATCCTACCATTTGCAACAACATGGATGGAGCTAGAGGGTATTATGCTCAGTGAAATAAGCCAACCGAAAAAGACAAGTATCAAATGATTTCACTCATATGTGGAGTATAAGAACAAAGAAAAAATACTGAAGGAACAAAACAGCAGCAGACTCACAGAACCCAAGAACGGACTAATAGTTACCAAAGGGAAAGGGACTGGGAAAAATGGGTGGGAAGGGAGGGATAAGAGGGAAAAAGGGGCATTACGATTAGCAGATGTAATGTTGGGGGGGCACGGGGAGGGCTGTACAACTCAGAGAAAACAAGTAGTGATTCTACAGCATCTCACTACGCTGATGGACAGTGACTGTAATGGGGTTGGTGGGGGGGACCTGATGAAGGGGTAGTTTAATAACCATAATATTGCACATGTAATTGTAGATTAATGATAATAAAATAAATTATATTAATAAAAAAAATAATGTCACATTCACAGGTCCCTGGACATGGACATACTTTTGGGGGACTGCTATTCAACCCACTACAGAGCGTCTGCTCACCCCAGCCCAGCCCAGGTGCTTGGAGGGGCCAGGCCTACAGTCACATCCTCCCTCCCACTGGCTACGTCATGGCTGCAGCATCTTCACCTCTGAGCTGCTGTGTCCTCATCTGCCAAATAGAGGCCTGAGTGGGTTACTGACACAAAAAGTCCCGGCAAATACCTGGTGGCAACATATTTTCCTATTGTTTCTTGTCCTTTAAGAGAAGATGCAGGTTGTTTTTTCCCACCCTTTTTCCAGGAAACTAAGGCCCTTTTGGAAATTGGACTGAGGCCTGACAAGCTTTTAGAAAAAGACCCCTGGGCTCCCTGCGAGGACCACAGGACCCAGCCATCTTCCCTCTCACAGTTGCCTGAATCAAAGCATGATCCTGGCAAGGCTGCCCTTGTTACCTGGGAGAGGCTAGCCCGGCCACAGCACAGCTATGGAAGAGCACGAGCTACTGCCCCTCAGCTCTACCTAGTGCCCCCCAGCCCCCCAGGGCCCCCGCACATCAGCCTCTGACAACGTGCTCATGGTGGAAGCCAAGTGACAGAAGTATGTTCATTCACTCATTCATTCAACCAAAGGATATTTGATTGAACACCTGTTATGTGCCTGACAGGCACTGCTCCAGGCCTGGGAATTCATTTTCAGCAAGACAAACATCCCTTCACTCATGCAACTGCACGTAGCACAGAAAGGTTATGTGACTCACCTGAGCCCACACAGAGATCAGACCAGGCCCAGTACTGGGTCTCGAGGATATTCATCAGTGGATGGATCAGTAGTCTTCCAGGAAAGCCATGGGACTGGTGGGATCCGGGCAACCATGTTGGGAGGGTGTGTAAGAAAGAATTTGGCTGGCCTTTGTCCCCTGGGAGGTCATTTCTAATCCCTGGGAAGTTCCTGAGTGACAGGAGTCCCACCCACACCTGATGGTTTATGCTAATGAGGTGATTTATGGTAGGTCTCTCCATAATTTATGCTAATAAGATGGCTCAGGGCCTGGCTGTATCTGAAGACCAACCATGTGATTAGAGGGTTGGGACTTTGAATCATGTGATATCAGCCTTGCGGGGGAGGGGCTGGCTGGAGGTTGAGTTCAATCACATAACCAACGATTCAATCAGTCATGCCTGAGTAATGAAGCCTCAATAAAAACTCTGGACACTGAGCACGTAAGCTGCCCTTGATGACAACATGTTTTGAGTTTGTCAACCTCTGATGCTGAGGGTGACATGTCCTCGAGGAAGACAGCAGCTATGCACTTGGAACCCTCGCAGGCCTCACCCTCTGTGTCTCTCCCTTTGGCTGATTCAGATGTGTAACGACTTGCTGTAATAAAACTATAATCATCGAAAAGATGAACACTGTAAGATCCCACTTATATGAGATGTCTAGGGCAGTCAAGTCCACAGACACTGAAAGCGGAGGCTGGTTGCCAAGAGCTGGAGGAAGGTGAAAATGGGGAGTTGTTGTTTAAGGGGTATAGAGTTGGTTTGTAACGTGAAAGGTATTCTGGAGATCGGTCGCACAACAGTGTGAATGTGACTTAACACTACTGTGCTGTACCCTTAAAAATTATTAAGATGGTAAATTTTATGTTCTGTTTATTTTACCACAATTAAAAAAAAACTAATCCTAAATATAGCTTTTTCCTGAGTTTGGTGAGTCTTTCTAGCATATTACCAACCTGAAGATGGTCATGGGAACTACCGAATGAGCAGCCAGCTGGTAAGAGTGAGGGGGGCCCTGGGGACTCTTGAACTTGCAGCTGGAGTCTGCAGGGAGAATCTTGTCGAGGGCGGTGCTCTTGACCCATAAAGTTGAGTCGGGCTCAGCTCCAGGGACATGGGGCAGGGAGTGACAGAAAGGGGGCGCTGGCTGGTGGAGCCAATGGCTTTTGGAATCCCATTCGGTGCTGGGTTTCTGTGGTTCCCCATGAAGACTCCTGGCTCCCAAAGCATGCCGCCTCCACTCTCCATTCCGTTGATGCACCACTTGGCTCTCTCCCTTTGGTTTCCTTTACAGCATGTGTGTTCTCTCCCCATCAACACTGTGACCTGCACTTTGTACTGTTGTGTCATCTCCACCACCAAAAGGTTGTTTTGTGGATGAATTGAACAGTTCTTCCTTCTTCCCTAAGGGCTGGCCTCAGTGAGGGGCCCCTGGTGGGCACTCATTGCTGTGGTTCTGTCTTGTTTGCTTCTTGGAGTTTGAGCTGGATTGTTCTTTAGAGGTACCTCTAGTTGGAGACTACAGGGAGAAGGAGGAGTTATTTAGCTATGATACAGCACGATTACGACAAAAGAAAAACCTTCCATGGCGGCACCTCCCCTAGTTTTACCACCCCTCCCCCTGGTCCTGAGACCATCAAAAGGGATTAGACCGTCCTTCTGGAGGATGACCTCACTGCCCTGGGGATGTGGACTGTTTAATTAGAACACCTTCAGTTGGAAACGCTCATCCATTTATGGCAAAAACAGCGACAGGCTTTTAAGGACATGCCATAAGTTTTACAGTTATTGGATTTTTCAACTTGTTTACAAAAGCAATATTGTTAAATGGCCAATGGCCAGGCCCAGTTGTTTTTCCTCCTGTGCCTTCTGACGACAGGAAAGCATATTATCTCCCCCAGCCAGCTCCCAGGAGGTGTGTGGGGCTGCATTCCATTTTGCTATCTGTTTAATTATCCATTCAGCCGGGCTTACACTAAAGCTCTTTCTCGTTTGTTCACAGCCAGATCTGTTCTGGAATGCAGCAAAGAGCTCCTTCCTCATCCCTCTACCCCCTGCAGCAGCTCCGGCAAGCAGTTGCACTCCAAGAAAATGCCAACCCCTTAAGCACCTATCCCTTTGGAACAGTGGACCCACGGTGGATGCAGGGTGACCTGAGTGACCTTGACACTTACCACCTCTGTGTTGTGGGCTCTTCCTTGTTCAGGGAAAGAGGGCTGCTTTAGAAGAGTGGCTTCCAAACCAGGCTACTGAGCGCCCAAAATCCCTGGGGAGATTTTCAAAATAAGGCTTGCCACGGTTTGCCCTTTCAGATTCTGATTTAAGGGGTTTAGATCCTCAAATCTGGATCTTTCAAAGCTCCCCAGGCGATTCTGATGACCTAGCAGCTGGATGTGGAGCTCTATGGCTTTGATTGTCTCTTGCCTGCCCTTGACCCTGGGCTCCTGGGGTGGGGGTGGGAGGATTGGCAAACCTAGGCCCTCCCTGTGCTTTTCACACCAGCACCAAGTGGGAACTCCACACCTGCTCAGCTGGATGAGCTTAAATAAGCTCACACCTGGTTAAAAGTCATCCTGGGGAAGCATCCAGGTTGGGCAGGGCTCCAGAATCATCCAGTAGCTATAAATAAGTGGGAAGTGGATATGAGCAGGTGCTGGAGTTTTGTGAATGGGTGTGATCGTGGAGCACCTGCATTGGCTCAGCGTGTCTGTAGGGCCTGGGAAGATGTGTCCCTCCACCGATTCTGCTGGGAAAGTGCCTCTGGATGAAGGTGGGCTTGACAACTGCTGCTGGCTTGGCTGAGGGATGTACAGAGGAGGGCGAGGGGAAGATAGCTTGAGGCAGGAGCTCCTGCTCCCAGCAGCTCTGGTTTGTCCCCTGAGAATTAGGTCAGGAGAGGGGCCTGGAGCTCCTGCATTCACACTTGCCCAGCCCATCCCTCTACCCTGGCTGGAGTGAGGACAGTGACAAGCACAGACACAACCACACTAAAGCTTTACTGCTCTGTGACACACTGTGCATCCGTGATCTCACTGTGTCCTTACTGTATCTCCGGGGCAGGCAAGGCAAGCCCATTAGACAGCTGAGGGGATTGAGAGTCCAAGACAGGAGTGAGGGATTTGAAAAAAAGTCACAAGGCTGCCAAGTGGTGGAGCCAGACTTTGCCCGCAGATCTTCTAACCCCAAGTCCAGAGCACTGTGGTCCTCCTTTATCAATGCTACATGTGCATGGGGCTTCGTCGTTCTCATCGAGCTTCCATATCCATGATGCTACTGGCTAACTGAGGGAAGCAGGGATGCTTTCAGTACCTCAAGTGAGAACTGAGGACACTGAAGCCCCGAAAAGTTCAGGGGACCACACAGCTGTACGCCTTGGAAAACAGGAGCTATAAGAAGGAAGGATGTAAATTGGGGATGTGGGTAGAGAAAGAATATAAGGTTTGCAATTAGACTGTAGTTCTTACAAGCTGTGAGCCGCGGCAGAGTATTAAATCTGAAGTCTTGTCATGTTAAAAAATAAAATTCAACAAGATCTTATGGCTTTAATCAACGATTCATCAATAGGACAGTATCCCATCTAGCGAATAGAAAGGAGCTCCAGGGAGCTGTACAAAATGACAGACTTTTATAGGCAGAAGGGACCGGGGACAGGAAGTCATACTGAGCAAAATGCTGACTGGTTGTAGCGAGATCACTTTCCTCAAGGACAGGGTAGGGATCTATCAGGCGGATCACACTAGAGCTGAGGAGGTGATTCCCAATCCACCCGTGTAAGTTCATTTCCGGGCTGCCAAAACTGCGATTCGGTCTCCATTATTTGGTGGCATGGGGCCCAGCATAAGCAACTCCACTTGGGGCCTGTTGTCTTGCTTTTAACAATTATCTATGTTAAAGGATAATATTTAAAATGTAGAATAACCACTTTAAGGCAAATATAAAGATGCACAAGTATCAAAAAGATGTTATTTAACCCACTCATTAATAAGGACGCAGCAAAGTGTTAAAAACTGGCTCCAAGGAGAATTCGAAGAGCACACATACAGACAATCTGAAATGAATTACAAGTAGTTGCAAAACCAGTCGATATCGTGGGGACAATAGTTATTTGCATTCCAACAGACAAAATTTATTTGCCTCTCAATATCAGTTTTCTACAACTTGTATGGTTATAAAATACCTGAAAGACAATAAAATGTACAGATTTCCCAGAAAGGCACACTATTCAAGACTTGCAGTAATCTGTTTTTCGCATTTCAAAGACTTTCACAGTTTTTTCTAACATCGTAAACTCCAAACAGTCATTGCAAGGATTAAATGAGATGGCATGTGTTTACTGCCTGGCATGACGTAGATGCCCAGCAAAGCTTCCTTTCCTTCTTCCCTACCCAGGTGAAGGCGCGTCGCTTCTGGGATGGCTTCCTCACTACCCAGGCCCATGGGCTTTCTCACTCCCCTGAGTCTGGAACAGGGGAAGGGGACTGGGTCGTGATGTCACCCAGACCTGGGGTCTAGTCCTGGCTCTGCCACAACCTTGAGTAAGTCATTTCTCTGCTCTGTGGACTTCAGTTTACATCAGTAAAACTGAGTGGCTAGACCAGATGACCTCAAAATTATCTTCAGCTCAATAAATCTTAGCTTCACATTGACTTACATAGCACAACCAGAAGTTTGGGTTCTCCGATACCAATTCACAGCATAGTAAATAAACATGGACTTTAGAGACAGATTTTTTAAAGTCCAGCTCAGCCTCTTACTATCTGTGTGACCTTAGGTAAGTGGTTTAACATCTCTGAGCTATATATTACTTATTTGTAAAGGAGGATACAACAGAGCCCCCAACTTCAAACCTAGATGAAGTTGGGTAATACGTTATGTGCTCAATAAGTGTGTTTCCATTCTCCCCTTTCCTACACCCACTTGGGCCCCCACTGGGTCACTGGGCCAGATATCCCCTGTCTCTGTCCCTAGTCAGTCAGTAGGAGAACAAACTGTCGCTGAGCTCTCCTCTGGCCACGCTCTGAGAGCATGACTGCGCTTGCTTCCTGCATTCAGACAGTTTCAGTCTTGCCATGGATCTAGGCCAAGGATATGGCTAAGCACAGGGGAGACAGAACTTAGTCCTTAAAGAGGGGCAGGCAATGGGCTGGGAGAGATCACAGGAGATAGGGCTCACTTTCGCAGGGATGCTAGGATGGGCTTCCAGGAAGAGGTGTCCCTTAAGTGGGCACTGCAAGATTTAGACTCAGGGAGGTGCCTTATAAGCACAGGGGCCACTTGGACAGAGACTTGGAGTCTGGAAGGCAGGGTGTGTACTGGGAAACTGCTAGTTGTTTAGTTTGGCAAGGGCCCAGGGTACCCAGAGGGGAATCCTGGAGGAAGGGTCTAGAAAGGGATATGAGGTTTTTGATTGCCAAGGGTTTTGAGTGATGGACAAAGGACTTCACCCTTCAGATGGTGGGAGAAGTCTGTAGAACTCTTGGCTTCTGGTCAGCAGGGAAAACCATGGGGAGAAGCAGCTGCCCCACTTTATGTCCTCCCCAATGTTGAGCACAGGGAGAGTCACATAAATGGCCTCCCTAAATAAATATGGATTTCTTATTTTCTAGAACAGTGTTCCTCAAACTTTACAGCACACATGAATCCTTGGGGATCTTGTTAACATGCAGATACAGATTAAATAGGTCTAGCATTAGGCCCTCAATTCTGCATTTGCTTGATGATTTGGTGCTTCTGGCCCACAGGCCACATTTTCAATAATGACAACTGGATCAAGCATGCATTTGAAGCCTACGGGTACCATCAGGACCAGCAAGAGAAACACTGTTGGGAAGACGGGACTTAGACTAGACACCTTTCTCTCCTCTTTCCTCCTGGTCCCCAGGCCCCAGCTCCCCAAAGCCATACTTCCTGTGTCTGGCCGCTTAGGACTCAGCCCCCAGTGCACTGTCCTACCCAGGCGGCCCCTTCCAAGCACTACAGGTGTTGCAGGTCTTTCTTTCCACCACTCTCTCCATAACTTACAGGTCTCAATTCCTTGAGGCTGTAGGAGGTGAGAAGGAGACCACTTTTAGCTAAACCCTCCAAGGAAGTTCATGGAACAGGTGGCCATTCAGCTAAGCCTGGAAGGATACCAGCAAGAAGCCGCTTGTTCCACGGAGCTAGCTTGGCCCAAGATGCTAACGGGTCACAAGAGCCTATTGCCCATGATTCCAGAACACGTTCTTGAATTTTAACTGGGGTCTCAAACGCCTCAAATCAAAGGAGGTGACCTAATGTTGGGCATCATGGAAGGCTTTAGGACAAGAGCCGGGCACGTCTCACTTCATGTTAGGTGGGTCTCTGTCACCAAGACTCAGCCTGCTCAGGCCCCCCTTCTCAGTTCCCAGAGCACCCCAGGCTCTTCCACCACCGTCGCCCTGATGAGCTGTCTCCGCGGTTACGCTGTGAACTCCATAACAAGCACTGTGAAGAATGCAACTTCGATTCCTGGCACTTGGCACAGGGAGACGCTTCAAGTCTGAGAAATGAGTGAGGGGCCGCACGCAGAGCCTACACACTCCTGTATAGACTAAGGGTTCTCAGAGCAGCAATGTTGCCCCCAGGGACATTTGACAAGGTCTGGAGACATTTTTGGTTGTCACATCTGGGTTGAGGAGGGGAGGAGGGGGCTGCTGGCATCTGGAGGCCAAGGATGCTGCTAAATATCTTCCTGTTCACAGGACAGCCCCTCACACAAAAGAGTAACCAGCCCCAAACACCAATAGTATCAAGGCTGAGAAAGCTTGGTGTGGGGAACAGCAAGTCCATAGGGACACGGTACTCACCGGCTATGTTCACTGGGGCACCGACCCATCCGCTAGAACCTGAGACCAAAGCGGGTGAAGTGACTTTCTCTGGGTTAGCAACAGCCTGAAAGAGAAGCTGATGCTCGGACGCATCAGCTAGGTACCTCTGCCATCATGCCTCTCATAGCCCCTTCGCCCATGTTGTCACTGTTACATCCTAAAATCAGCTTGGCCCACCTTCCCACCACAGCTGAACAAGAACATATCAGTAGCAGAGGTGGACATGTCTTGAAAACCACAAAATGATTCAGATCTATGAGACTTTGAGCCCTTCCCTGATAGAAGGACTCTAAACCCTTCCCCAGACCTGCATTTGTGAAAGCATTCCTGCTCGATAATTAGTTTACTGTAATTAAACTATGTAAATAGTACCAAGCAAAGGCAGCAACAGTGTGCTAGTAACAAGACACCTTGGGATGTTCATTATGCTGGATTTCCCGACAGCTGAATTGGTTAATGCATTTCCTTCAGCTTGCAGATTAATCTTGGTGATTGTTGGCCACACTGCAGCCACTTTGTTATACATGACAGCTGAAATGCCTTGGTGACACCTGTGAAGTCCTGCTCTCCAGGTAAGGGCAGCAGAGTGGAGGAGACAGATAACTGTGCCCACCATTCCAGCCGCCAGGGCGCCCCACTCTGGCTTTCCCACAGACTCATATGCACTCAGGAGCAGTTACATAATACATGCAAGCGAAAGTAATTTACTCAATCATTTCCTGTTATTAATTAATTAAATGAATTCCTATAATTAATTCCTGTAATGTCTGGGCATGGGGAAAATCTTAGCATCCTCTCTGCATGGGGACTTCCCTTTGAGAAGCCACAACCAGTTGGCATGGCCAAGGGCGGAGTGGGCTGAGGGAGGCAGTGGGTTTGGGGTGCTGTCGCAGTGCAGCCTGGAAACCAGCCTGGGCAGCAACTCTGTGGAATGAGATTCAGCTCCCTTTTCAGTCTCCTTCTCTGTCCAACAGGAGGGCTAACAACCATCCTTCTACCCATCCTTTCTTCCTCCGGCAAACACTCATTCAGGTCCTAGTGTGTGCAAACTCGGGCCTATGCACTAGAGAAGAGGGAGAAAGAAGAGGTATGGAGCGGGGCCAAGAACGATGAGTCCCCAGAAAGGGTGCAAGCTGGGCGAGGGTTAGGTGGGGATGCTATTCAGTGGGAAGGGCCCCAGCTGTGAATTCATGGCCTGCCCATCGGCCCACAACACCCATGACCTGTCCCCGCTCCCTGTCTTCTTTACCCAGGCAGTATCCAAGGCCAGGCTCCCCTCCCCCAGGACATGTCCTCTGGCTAGAAGGCATCCTTCACACCTCACACACTCCTCTTTTCCCCTATCTTCAAGGTACCTGCCTCCCCATTTTGGTTGTTGATGTTTCCACTGTATGGTTAATGGTTAATTTTCCCATGGGTCTGCGTTGGTTGAACTGCTGAGCTGTACCACTTTACCCCATTAAGACACCTACTATCAAAAAAACAAAACAAATGTTGGTGAGGAGATGCAGAGATTGGAACTCTTGTGCACTGTTGTTGGGAATGTTAAAATGGTGCCACTGCTGTGGAGAACAGTATGGTGGTTCTTCAAAAAATTACATATATAATTATCATATGGTCCAGCAATTACCCTCCTGGGTATATACCCCCAAAGAATTGAAAGCAGGGGCTCAAACAGATATTTGTATACCCACGTACATTATTCACAATAGCCAAAAGGTGGAGGCGACCTAAGCGTCCACTGACAGATGAGTGGATAAACAGAATATAGTATATACATACAATGGAATATTGTTCAGCCTTACAAGGAAATGACATCCTGACACTTGCTACAACACAGATGGACCTTAAAGACATTACAGTAAGTGAAATAAGCCATCACGAAAGGACAAATACTATATGATTCCATTTATATGAGGTACACAGAATAGTCAAATACATAGAGTCAGGAAGCGTAATGTTGGTTATCAGGGGCCAGGAGGAGCTGACATTTGATGCTTAGAGAATTTCTGTTGGGGAAGATGAGAAAGTTCTGGAGATGGATGGCGGTGATGGTTGCACAACGTGACAAATGCCACTGTACTGTACACTTGAAAGTGGCTAAAATGATACATTTTATGTTATGTATATTTTGCCACAATTGGGAAAAAAAGAAAGAAAAGAAACCTAAGGTTGAGCTCCTTGGGGGCAGGGCCTGTCTTTTTCACTTTGGTTTCTGTTCATCGGAATCAACAAAGGGAGAGCGTGTGGGGGAGAAGGGCGAGGGGGGCGCCCACTCGCATCCGAGGTGGGGGCTGTGGTTCCTGCCCGCAGGGCTCGCCCCTTCCCCGGCCCGGCTCCACCCTCTCCTGCCCTGAAGCAGACAGATGGGCACATACCCTCGGCCTCCACGTTCCCTGCACGCCTTCCCTGCTCCACTCCCGCTGCCGCGTCCCCTCTGCTCAAATCACACCCAACACCTTTGCTGCCAGCAGGGCCCCAATTGCGTTCGGCGGATGCCCCTTGGGCCAGGTCGGGGGAGGGCCCGAGCCCCAGCGACCGGGAGCCTGACCAGTCTACCCAGTCACAGCGTCCCACTTGCCTCACCAGGTATTGGCTGAGGAGGGATCATGTGATCTACTCTTGGCCAATAAAATATGAGATGTTTGCAAGAGACACTTGCAGGAATATTTCTTTGTGCCTCAAAAGACATGGGACGGGGACAAGAGGAAAGAGGTCCTTTTCTGCCTCTGGGCTTGGTCATCCACATTTGTCCGCTGGAATTGCGGCAGCGACACTGCGACCACAAGAGGCGACCTCAGTGACACCCTGGGGATGTGCGGACAGAAAGAAGGGTTTTCAGGCAGCGTCCACGCAGGAGCAGGAACCATACTAGTTATGTTAACAGCAGAACTTGTTATTACCAGTTGTTAACGAAGATTATTAACTAGGTCACTGAAAGGGGAAAAGGGGAGGTAGCCGCTGCAGGCGGCAGACAGCGCTTTAAGGGCCAGGGGATTGGAGGGAAGAGGTTGGGATCATGGCACTTAGGGGGATGCCTGGAGCTCAGAGGGGACGGTGAGAAGGGGTGGGATGGAGCCTTGCTGCACGGCGGGGCTGGCGCCCTGGAGCCCACCGCGGGGCGGGAGGGGGGTGGTGAGGCCGCACCTGTGCGCGTGGGAACACAGCAGTTCATTCAGCCTTGCTGCGAGGAGCAAGGGCCCGGCCATGGTGGAAGGCCTTGCTGGAGGCACCGCCTGCACGCCCTCCTCCAGCCCGACCGTCCCCCTCAGCGCCCGTGATCCGCCGACCATGAGAGCGAAAGGCTGGCAGCGCAGAAGGGCTTGTGGAGCTGCAGCCCCTGTTCATAGAGTGAAGAGGGTGGGTTTGAAGCCGAGGCAGTAGACAGATACTGATAAAGATGGAAGGCGCCTAAATCCTGGAAAACAGGCTAGGCCACTGAAGTTAAAAACCATGGAGCTGCCCTACCTCCGATTTCCTGTCATGAGAGAAAATAAATATTTCCGTGGGAAGCCGCTCCTGGCGGCCTTCGTGTTACTGATCCAGCGTGTGTGGCCACTGCTTGTCTTCCTCCCTCCCAGAGTGCAGTGCGGGGCAGTCTCGTGGGAAACACCGATGAGGTTGAGCTGAAGCAGCTGGTGGGGTGGTGAGGGGCGGGGACTCCGACTTGGACTCAGATTCCCGTTCTTGGGCTGAAACTTGGCTTCTCACTCACCGTGCCATTTCAGGCCATTTTTCACCTCTCTTAGCCTCCATTTCCTCATCTACAACATGAGGATATTAAAGCAGTTTTATCCCCTTGGACCTGGTGAAGACTTAGTGGGAGGGTCTGCGTAGAGCACCGATGCCTCACGTTCAGGAAGCCCTTGGTCAGCCGCTGTTACTGGGCATCAACTCACATGCTGCTCATCGGACAGAAGGGCTTCAGACTGGCTCCCAAACACCCAGGTCCGCCCTGTGCCCCCCAGGTGCAGCCAGGCTCCATGCCTTACCTGCCTGGGCTCAGGTCACTGGCTCAGGTCCCTGCCTACTAGCTACCCCAGGCCCCAGGACTCCTCCCTGTTTCTCTGGGTCAGTCCATCTTGATGGTTTCTTGTCACCAGGGCTCTGTGGCTTATGGGGCATGTGTGGCTGTCAGCCTGGACTTCCCTTCCTCTGGTCCTGCGTCCTCATTCTGCTGCCTTTCGGCAGCTTGCTGTTCTCCCGTGGCCCTGAACCACCTTGTGGCCTTCCTGGCACAGGTCAGAAACGCTTGTTGCCAAGGTGTGGCTCTTCAGCAGTGTGTTGGTGTCCCAGGCCCTTGTAACAACCACCCCCACACTTCATGGCTTACAACGACAGAAACTGGTTCTCTTACAGTTCTGGAGGCCGGAAGTCCTCAATCACGGTGTCAACACAGCCACACTTCCCCTGCACGCTCTAGGGGAGAATCCCTCCTCTCTTCCAGCTGTTGGCCCCACTCACTTCTTGGCATATGGCAACATCATGCCAATCGCTACCTCTGTCTGCTCCTGGCCTTGTCCTTTCTAGCTGTTTTTTTCTGCCTCTACAAGGACACTTTCATTGGATGTAGGGCCCACCGTCATCCAGTGTGATTTCATCACAATCCTTTACTTAATTACATCTACAAAGACCCTATTTCCAAATAGGCCCCAGGTAGACTTGGATTTTGGGGTGACACTATTCAGCCCACTACAAGTGGCAAGATCTAGATCCAGAGAGCAAAAGGGGCTCCTTCTTCTGGAGCCAACTGTCACGTGTGAGGCAATCCCACCATTTCAGCCCCTGTAACCACCCAGGCCCTGGCAGTGGGCAGACGCTGCTAGACTCTCAGTAGGTTTTACTATGCCACCCCTTGCATCTCACCTACAGGTTGTTGGTAAGGGCCATCTGTCAAAGCAAACACTGTAAATAAAGCTATTTCCACCTGGGGAATGGCGGTAGAGCAAAGGGAAAAGCAAGAGAATTAAATAAATGGAAAATCTTCATCATCGGAGAACAATACGCAAAAACCAAGGCATTCCTCTGGACCATCAATAAATAATCCAGACCACAAAAATAATACATTAGACAGCTTGTGTAATGGTAGTATGTGAAAGACTGTGGAACTTTCTAAAATTAATTTTCTTCATTTTGGTTTATTAAAATTGCACTCATCTATCTCCCCTGTTAAATATTTTATTTTTTCATATTAATGGCTGCAATTTCAGCTTGTGCCTGTTTCTGTCATTAACACTGTACAAACTTAATATCATTAGTAGTTTTTCCCTTAATTATGTGACTAGAGAAGAAAAACATCAAAGTTTCCGTGAAATTGGAATAGTATATCTAAATTGCCTCATGTTTATTTTAACATTAACAGTAAATGAAGCTAATGGGCTTTTATATTATTAAAAGCACTCATTTGTGTCCTGCCTGTTCTAATATATAACAAAGCTTTAAAAGATGTTAAATAATTAGTTATTTAATAGGGATGGGTGGAATAGATCAAACAGAAGGAAAAGTTGAGGGTAACCCACACACACAGTTGAGGGGTCTGTCCCTTTTAGGGTTTCCAAACAGGATTCCCTCTCCCCAGCTTCCCTGGCCCACTGTTAATGTGAAAGCTCTAATTTATAATCACCCTGGAGAGTTAAAGCAAAAAAATCTATTGCCACAGCCCCGCAGAGGACACGTGTGGGGGGCAATGTTTGCAATTATTTCTGGGTAACCTCCATTCATAATTCAATGCCTGCATAAGGCCCGGGTTAGGCTGGGGCTCAGAGGTTCCCTGCAGGAAAGGCCGTGCAGCTGCTGCAGGCCTCCCTTCTGCCTTACAGCCTCCTCGCCTCATAGCAGGGCCTCCCTGGCTTTAGGGGATGCTGATGAATGGAGACACTCCTCTGCAGTAAGAGCCCAGTGAGGCCTAGGGAAGGACTCTAGCCTGTGGGTCTAAAAGAGGTGACAGACCGTTGTCACTGTCCTACTCAAAAACCTGCAGTGACCCCCTGGGGCCTGCTCATCAAGGCCAGCCTTCTTGCTTGGCCCTACCTCTCCGACCCTAGCCCCTGACCTTCCCCACATCTGAACTCCATTCCATCATCTGGCTTCCGCCTGGGGCCCAACACATGCCAAGTTATCCCATCTCCTTGCCTTTGCCCATTCACCCTTTCTTCTGTCTATCCCAATTCTCATCACTCTTGACAATTAAAATTCCAGATCCTTGATAGGCCTCTCCCAGTGCCTCTGGCCCCTGAATTCCTAAAAGAGTGGTTCTCAAACTTGAATGTGCATCAGAATCATGGAGAGGGCTGGTCACAATACAGTTCACGGGCCCCGCCCCTAGTACTGAGTCCACAGGTCTGAATTTCTGACAAGTTGCCAGGGGATGCCGGTGCTGTTGGTCTGGGGAGCCCACTGAGAGCTAAGAAAGGTCCACAGTCACAGCAGACCATGAAACACTGCACTTGTCCTGGCTTGAAAGGCTCTCTGATAGTAGGATGGGGCCAAGACTTGTCTCCTCAAATAGACAGCAAATTCCTTGAGGGAAGGAACCCTAGACTGCTTCTCTATATCCCCCTAAACACCACTAGCTCAAGAATGGGCCCTTGGTGTATGAGCCAATGACTCCTGACAACAGATTGACAAGTTGCCATGAGTTCCTTTCAATCCTTAAAGAGCTTGCCACTTTATAGGTGAGGAAGCCAGGATTTAGAGAAATGAGATAAGTTGCTGAAGTAAGTAAGTAATCACTCAACTAGTAAGTGACAGGATTTGAACCCAAGTTCATCTCCAGAGCCCTGGCCAGGGCTTCCAAGTTGAGGGATTTCAGGCATGAGGACCCTCTGAGGACAGAAGGCATTGTGTTAGCAGGAGACTGGGGGCTGCTGTCACTGCTGTGCTGAAGAGTTAGATCCAGTAAGGGGAAGAAATGGAGATGACTTTTCCCTCCATGCATTTAGTAATCCTTTAATGTGGGGAAGATACACACATTAACTGAGCCAGAACTTTCCTCTCCCCTCTGGTCAGTTGCTGCACTCTGTTACCCTGATCTCAGGCACAGTCTCCAAATCCCTTTAATCGATCGGCATTTCTATGGCAAGATGACGTCTATTTGCCACTCATAATCAAGTCCATCTTCTCCACTATGCAGTTGAGAAGACTGAGGCCCAGAGAGGAAAAGCCACCTGGCCACATAGCCAATTAGTGATAGGAATTTATTACCTCTTGCCATGTAACAAATTACCCCAAAACTCAGCTACTGATTTACAGTCTCTCTGTGACATGAATTTGGAAGCAGTTTAGCTGGGTGATTCTCTCTCAGCATCTCTCACATGGTTGCATTCAGGATGTTGGCAGGAGCTGTAGCCATCTGAGTCTTGACTACAGCTGGAGGATCCGCTTCCAAGAAAGCTTGTTCACTTAACTGTTGGCTGAAGGCCTAAGTTCCTCATCACATGAGCCTCTTCATGGGTTGATTGAGTGTCCTCACAACATGGCTTCCCCCAGGGCAAGAGATCCAAGAGAAAACAGGGAGGAATTTACAGTGCCTTTTGTAGCCTGGTGTCTGAACTCACTTCCACTTTATTCCATTTAAAAGAAACAAGTCACTGAGTCCAGTCCATATTCAAGGGTAAGAGAACTAGTGTCTGTCTCTTGAAGGGAGGAATATCAAAGAGTTCATGGATACCACATGATGGAAAAGGATCTAGGACCCAGAGTGTCCAATTGTTTTCAGCTGTGAAATAGATCATGCATGCATGAAATACACATATACAATGAAAAACATAATTATAAAATAAACACCTGAGCAATTACCACACAGATTACTAGATCTAAACTTCATCAGCACCCCAGAAGTCCTGTGTGCCCCTTGCTGATTACAACTGCCCTCAAGATGTAACCTGACTTCTGTGATTTGTATTTTCTTTTCTTTCTTTATAATTTTACCACCAGTTGGGAGACACTAAACAATAGGTTTCCTGTTTTTGGACTTCATGTTAAAGGAATCATGCTGTAATGATTCTTCAGTGTCTTGCTTCTTTCACTCATGTGTGTACATTTCATTCATGGTTTTTGCACATGGCTATATTTTGTTCATTTTTTTTGGTTGTACAAAAAGCCTTCTTTATCTTTAATAATTTTTATTGCCTTAAAGACTATGCTGTTTAATACTAATAAAGCTATGCAAACATTCAGTAAGTCTTTGCATATATGATTTTTGATAGATTTTGATTTATTTCTACTACATTGTTTGGTGCTTTCTATGTGCTCCACCTTTTCTGTTTCTTTTACTCTCCTTTCTTGTCTTTTTTGGGTTAATGGAATATTTTTGACCACACAGAATTGCTCCTTCAGTTAATTCAAAAGGTATATTCTCTGATTCTATCAATAGTTAACCTAAATATTACAACAACATGTAGCTAACATTAATCAATATCTTTACTTTCCTTCTGGTCTATACTAAGGCCTTAGAATGCTTTCAATCCATTTGATCCCTGACTTAAATATTGTTGTTTCATATTTTAATTTGCCTTTTCTTTTAATCACACATAACACAATTATTATAGCTTTAAGGAGTTAATGTCTCCTTAGTCTGTCTATGTAATTGCCAGTTTCTGTGCTCTTTGTCTGTTTGTACACTTCAGTTCCTCATTGTGGGGTCACTTTCTTTCTCCCTTTAGTACAACCTTTAGTGTTGCCTTTTGTGAGACACTGCTAATGGCTATTTTCTTTTTTTTTTTGTCCAAAAAGCCTTCATTTTAATTTGTTCTTCAAAGACATTTTCATTGACTACAGAATTCTAGGTCTGTGGTTATTTTTAATCAACACATGCTAAAATACTTTACTGTCTTCTGGGTCCTATAGATCACTGTTGAAAGTCAGCCGCTAATCTAGACTTTTTCTTTTGAATAGATTGTAACCTGTTTTTCCCCCTCTGGCAGCTCTGAAATTCTTCTCTTTGTCCTTCATGTTCTCCAATTTCTTTGATGAATCCACCTGTGAATTTCATTTATTTAACCTTCATAGGATTTTTTGAGTTTCTTAATACTAAGGATCAATATCTTTCTTCAGGTCTGGAAATTCTTAGTCATTATTTCCTGAATTACTGACTCTGCCCCATTCTCTTATTCTTCTGCTTCTGGAACTCTGATTTGATGTATTGTAGATCTTTTCAGTTTGTCTCCTGTATCTCTTCTTTTTCATATTCCCCATCTTCATTTCTCTGCCACATTTATCTAGTTCACTGATTCTCTCTTCAGCTAAGTCTAATCTGCACATATAATTATAATCTGTAATTATATACATCCATTGAGTGTTTACTTCAACTCTCCTGTTTTTCATTTCTTAATCTATTATTTCCTTTTTTTAGACTCTAAGCCTCTCTCTGTTTTTAACATTTCCCTGTTTCCTGCAGATATTATCATGCTTGTCTTTTTACTCCTTTCAAATAGTAAGCATCATTGTTTTATATCCTGTATCTGATCATTCCTGTGTCTGAAATCTTGCATATCTGTTTCTACAAACTGTTTTTTCAGGTTCTCATTCTCAGAGCCTTGGTTCCTTATGTACTTCCTTATTTTTTGTGTGGGTTGTTCATTTAGCCTTGGAAATTTACTTTTGGTAATTCTTTGAGGTCTGCAATGAAAAGGCCAGTGTTTACTTCTGCCAGGTACCTTAAAGACATTACTAGTCCAAGACTACTTTAAATTCACGGCTACAGTTACTCTGACCATTCAAGTGATGTGGATTCGAACTACGAATCCATTTTTCATGAATGCATCCCCACCCCTACTCCCTATACTGCGGTGCTTAGAACCAAGGTAACTTTTCTTGCAGTCCCTGGGTATGGGATGAGTGAGGCAGTCTTCCTTATGGGTCACACATACCCTAAGGGTTTCACTTTGGAGTCTCACCTTTATGAGGGAGGGCATCCTATTAAATTCCCCATCTTTGCTGAGCCCTGGATTTTATTTTCTCTCCCCTAAGTCCCTCAGCAATATTGAAACTGAAGCTTAAGTTTTCTGGTTATACAAATGCCTACAGAGCCCAAGTAGCCTCAGTGCCCTCAGAATTCCCACTTTCACTTAGCTTTCAGCCTTGTAGCTTCTTACTATCTTGTCAGTTTTTTATGCTCTTAAGAAAATATTTTTCATTTTATTCAGCATTTCTAGTTGTTTCTACCACGAGGATTTATCTAAATATCCCAACTTGTCATATTACTGAAAATAGAATCTGCTGTATGCTTTTTTCCACAACCCTAGGTTAGCATGTTTTCTCTGTTAGAGAAACCATAACAGGAAGTGAGATGATCCAATCCAGTGGGTGCTAGGGGTGATGGAGTGGTGGTTGTTGGGCAAAAAATCCTGCTGAGGATGACCAGGGCTCCTGGCCCACTGAATGTGAGCCCTACCCATGCACCTGAGCTGTTACTCCATGTTCTCCGTGGAGGATGGTCCTGAGTCTCCTGACCTCAGGAGGATGACACAACCAGATGTCACTCTGAGAATGATGGCCATGGCTGTGTGAAGAGGTGTTGGACACAGTCAGAGGAGATTTGGATGGAGCAGTCTGGAGGCTGTTGCAGGGGTCAGGGTGCGAGATGACGGACTGGGAAAGAAGTGGAAGACTGATCCGTATCAGGAGGCACCACCAACAAGCATCATGCTTTTGGCATGGTCGCTCAAGATCCATGGACTCGATGTAATGAAGTTGGGTAGATTTTGAGAGGTGCAGCTCTCCTTGAGGCTCAGTTGATGAGAATAACCAGGAGGCAACTTGATTCCAATGAACCAGTCCTGTGACCACATTGAGTTAACTGTGAAGGATTTGAAGCCCCTTCCTTGAGTGGACACGCAAGATAGATAACTACAAAGACAGTGGGGCACCAAGGCTCCAACCATTCCCAGAGGGGGACCTTCCTCACTGTGACTCTCTTGCATTCATTCCCCTTGCTTCCTGGCATGAACACCCATCCCCAGGCAAAGAGGGCTGCAGAAAGGGAGCAAGAGATGGAGACAACAAAGAAGAGAGTCCAAGTAGGATAAGAGATTATAAAAGGTAAAAATTAAGGATGAGGACAAGATGATAAATTTTAAAAAGGTATTGAAAAGAATTCAAGAGTTGACAATGATGAGTTTATGAATAATAATACCAACTGCATCTTTAAAAAATAAACTCTCAGAATCTGGGAAATAAAAATCTAAAATCATGTGAGAGGGATTCACGTGGAGCAACTGAAAGACTGGCTCCAATTTGAAAAAGTAAAAATGATAATAAATTGCTTAAAGTACAAAAAAAAAGAAATGAAAGGATGGATAAAGGGGGCCCCAATAGGAATGTAGAGCAAGAAACAATGAGTTAGATGACAAAAACTTCAGATGGAAGGAGGAAAGAAGGCGATTTAAAGATAAAATCAGGGAGCAGAAAAGAAAAATCCAATCAACGGCAGGTCTAAGAGCTTCGGGGAGAGTGAGTGTGCCTGGTCAGGAAGGCTCCTGCCCTTTCTGCGTCTCAACGCCTCCCACTGCAGGGAGCGGAGGGGGCACAGAGCGGGGAGCTGTGAAGGGGGAAGTCAGCCCCCAGTCTGGGAGTCAAGAGACCAGTCCAGCTGGGTCTCCCCTGTCCGAGGTCTCAGTGCATCCCTGCAGAGCCTGAGCTAGCCAATCCCCGGCAGACCTCGGGCTCCCAAAGAGAGAAGAGCCAGGCTGGTGGGCCCAGAGCTCCTTCTGCTCTGATGCTCTCGGACAGGGAACAGGTGCCAGCAGCGAGCAGGGGACTGGGAGCTCTGTTTTGTGGCTTCTTAGGGGAAGCTCTGAATCTGGAGGCTGACGGCTTGAGTTTGAGTCTCAAAGTCTCCAGAACACAGTGGAAAGCAGAAAATGAGAGCTATTCAGCAGGACGTCTGTCCATGTAGGTCACGCCGCTTGTAAGGAAACCCAGCTGCATGAGCAGTGGCCCGGGGCAGGGCTTCTTCAGCTTGGGCCTTCTGTCGGTCTCCCTGGACACTCAGCTGCTGGAAGGCAGGCGCTGGTCTTCCTCAGGTCTTATCACCCCAGCGCCCCTCCCCTCACCCCACAGTGCGGACTTCACGAGACGCTGCTCAGTGATTGTGTTACTGTGTTCCCCTGATCCTTGTCTTCTCCAAGGAAAGAATTCAGTCAAGAGACCAGATAGCAAGAAAAAGCAGCGAGGCGTGTATGGAGTTTAAGTGAAAAGTACACTCTTAAGACAGGAGAACGAGCTGTCTGGAAACTGAAGCAGCCCTGCTATTAGGGTTAGGTGGGCTTTAATTATTAAGATGGCAGAAGTCCTGCCCTGTGTCTTATGTCCTTTGACTGACAGGTTGCTTGACAGCTGTAGGTTAAATAACATTTTTCTCAGTGAACAGGAACTTTAAGAAGTACATAAGTGAAGTCCACAGTGACACCAAAACGACACTGCTAATTATATTTAGATGTTATTTTAATGAGGCGGGGTTACTTTCAGATGAAGTCTTCAGACTTCGTGCATGTCCTGAAATCACGGAAGCCCCTGTGGT
The DNA here is from genome assembly GCA_032199065.1 of Smutsia gigantea. Classification (NCBI taxonomy): domain Eukaryota; kingdom Metazoa; phylum Chordata; class Mammalia; order Pholidota; family Manidae; genus Smutsia; species Smutsia gigantea. Next base: position 97,274 of record JAVSCE010019780.1, on the reverse strand, counting down.
CCTGGGCCTCTTGGCAGTCTAGGTGTCCTTCACTGTGGAACTGGGAACTAAGGAGCGCTTAGGGGTTGGCCAGGGAAGTCTTCTTTGTGGACGGAGTGGCCCCTTTCTCCTGCTTATGTCTCACTAACTGCCTCTACTCTAGCACTGTGAGGGATGAAGATAGCACAAAGCAATGATTCCACCTCTTGTTAGTGCCTACCAGGTGCCGTCTCTTCACCTGCATGGCTTCATTTGCTCCTCAGGACAGCCCTCTAAGGACTATTATTATCCCATTTTTATAAGTGGGTATACTAGGCTCCGAGCACTGAAATAACCTGCCCAAGTCCAGGCAGACAGGAAGAAGCCATCCTGGGGTTTTAGACTCAGGTATTCTGGCTCCAACATGGCAGGGTTCATCATTCTGCTCTGAGATGAGTGGGAGGGAATGACCTGGACCGCACAGCCCAGTTGGTGTGTGTAAGTTTTGGGAAGGAAGTTATCTCGAGGCCCATGGAATAAGGCAGCCATAGTGTAGCAAGGGCACGGATGAAGTAACGGTACTTTATTGTTGGGGGTGGGGCCTCAGCTGTCCATGCTGGTTCATCCCTTTGCGGTCCCCTCTGCATTGGTGCTGGGGCAACTGGAATCTTCTATAATGGGACAGAGTGGCCCCTTCATGAGAAAACCAAAGGAAATAATAGCGAAGAGACTGGTGTCCCCTGGTAAAGAGAGGTGGCAGTTACCCTGTGTGGAAGGAGCCTCGGGCCTGCAGGACTGGACATTCTCTTGGGAGAATGCCTTCTGTCAGTCCACTTTCCTCACCATCTTCCTCCTCAGGGTCTTCCGAGACATGGCTCTGATGTGGCCTCCCCACAACTCCTGACATTCAGGACGCGTACGTTTGCTTCCTCAGCCCCACTCTCCCCTCCAGCCTCTGTCCTGGGCCTCTCACCAGACCTGGATGCTGTCTGGATCCTTAGGACCCCTCATTCAGATTGTTAAGATCCCACAGCTCAGTCCCAAGTCCTGGGCCAGCAGAGTCGACGACAGGCAGACCAAGTTCCCTCTGTGTTCAGACCTTGGGTGTGGGGTAAAGTTCCAGTGCAGTCTGCTGCTTCAGCCTTGCCTTGTAACTTGTCTCCTCATTAACCCATGAGGACACTTCAGCCTCCATCCTACAAGGATGTGGACCCAGGCTCCTAGAGACCAACCACGTCCCACCTCTCCTTTGCTCTCCCATGAACTTTCCTTTCTGCCTCTTCTGAAAGGCCACAACCTCCTCCTTCCAGGCTCCCCTGGTGGTGAGCTGTGGGGTCCCCCTGCAGCGGTCCCCTGAGACAGCCCACCCCTTCCTCTCTCCCTGAAAGTAGTTTAAGTCCTCTCAGCTAGAACCTTGACCTGGTGGAGGTCTGTGAGGCCAAGCCAGCCCTGCCTTTGTGAGACACAAGGAGAACCCTCCTCAAGGAAGGAGGACGGGCATCCAGACGAGCTGGAGAGAACTGAGTCCCAGAATCGGTGTGCTGGCCCCATCACTTACTCATTTGGTCAGCAAAGAATAGTTACTGGGGGAGGGACAGCTACTCCATGCCAGGAACTAGGTGGACACTGGGAGGGAACCAGGCAGATGTGGGACTTCCCCAGTGGAGCAGCTGGTGTAGGGGAGGGGCTGAGGACAGCTGAGACGCTGAGCGATCACGAGCCAAATCACTCTTTCCTGAATCTCCGTTCCTTATCTGTAAAATGGGCACACCACTCCCCACCCCAGGGCAGGTGGGATGGTCAAAGGAGATGACACATAGAAAGTCTCCCATACGGTGATGGTGCACACCGCATTTTCCAAACTGATGGTTGAGTCTCAAGAATAGGTTGCAAAAAAATCCAGTGAGTCATGGACAATTTATTTTACAAAGGAAATAGAATAAAAACATTATATGCATCATATATAACAAGGATATTATTTTGTGAAGCTTCCGTACTTTAGTTATAAGGGTGTGTGTGTGTGTGTTTGTGTACACTGGGTCATGTGGAAAAATGTATGTTTTTTATGAAGGTCGCAGACCTAGTGGTTCAGAGCAGGGTTTTGGGGTCACCCAGGTCTAGCTCGAATCCCAGCTGCAGCACTTACTATAGCGTGTGACCTGGCCACTTCCCTTCACCAGCGGTTGTGAGGACTAATGAGACAGTACATAGGAACAAGTCACTCGGAACAGCACCAGGGACATACAGGGCATCAAAATATCCGTGTCTGGTCTTTGTGTTAGTGTTGTGTATGTATAGCAGGACCTCAGCTGAGGGTTAATTGTCTCTGGTCTAAAACATGACACCTAAAAAGGAAGGTAGTCTTATCCCTGGTTTCTTCTGTATCAATAACTAGCATTTTGAAGCCTCTATGCACCAGGCACTGACCTCATTTAATCCCCACAGCAGCTCTGTGAAGTCAGTTCAGTCGCAGTTCCCATTTTACAGCGGGGGAAACTGAGGAAGCTGAAGGTGGAGGCTTAGAGCAGGTCTCGCAGAGGAACCAACCCAACTCGCAGGGCTGCCCCCGTGCCAGTCACACTCCCTGCCCATTCAGGGCCTCCTCTGGCCCCAGGGCCTGCAGTGGCTCCAGCTTTGAGCCCCCTGAGTTGGCCCCAGCTGCTGGGCCTAGTTCTCTGTCCACTGCCCTGTCTGCAGGGCCCTGGTCTGACCACTTTGCCCAGGTTTCCTCAGGGCATTTGCAGTCTTGCTATCACACTCCTGCTATTTCTTATTTAAAACCCCTGCCCCACGGGGCTCCCAGAGGCTGTCTGGAGCCCTGGCAGCAGCCAGGGCGCTGGTTACAGGTGGGCAGAGAGCTGGGGAAACCTGTTTCTCCAGGCTGGGGCCAGGCCCGCCTCTGCTCCGCCCTTGGGCGGCCAGGAGAACGGGGTTCATCGCAGTCTTTGGGACTGAGGAAGCTCGTGGGAAGGAGGTCTTCCTCCACGGGCCCCGGCTTGAAGATGACCTCTCACCGGGAAGTCATGCGCCAGCACAGAGGCCTGCCGGGTGGGCCCCAGGAGCCGATGTCTCAGAGGCGGGGAGCACAGGCCGTGCACCAGCGCAGTGTCAGCCGCTGGCTTTCGGCACATCGATCATCCAGTCCTTAAGACATATTAAAATGGATTTAAAAAGACATTTCGCATTTTCTCTCCTTAACACCCACATTATTGCCACACATCGGCTTTTGTTTTAATTAAAATCGGTTTTGAAATCCTCCATGAAACTTCAGTGGGATTGTTAAAGGCAGCAATTTCCTTATCGGCAGTGCGTCCCCACAACATACTGTAATAGTTATTTTGCTGCAAAGCACAAGTCTTATTAATTTAGCTCAATCAAATCAGCACCACGTTAATTTACGGGGCTGTAAAAATCTGGCAGTGCCGCTCTAGATCAAGGAACTTAGGGCAGGCGAGACACCAAGTGGGATGTTTATTTTGTACAATGGTCCCTAACTGCATTTCTGTGATTTAAAAGCTTTCCGAGGCGTGCGATGATAATATTACATGCATATAGAATTGTGTGTTTGCTATGCCTCATTACTCCCCACAGAGACCCAAAATCATTTGGTATTCAACTCCTACCTAAAATATTTCCTTTTACATACAAATATTTTTTCTGCTTTAAATGGCTTCTCTATGTTAAATTTTTTTTTTCCAGGGCTGTGAAGCCACATCTTTTCTTACGTGGGACTCTATTTTGGTCCAGTATTGAGTGGTCATTATTAAGTGGGTAGTTGGGTTTCTCCTCTTCTTTTCCTCTGGCCCATCCTTCCAAGGTGAAGGTTTCCGTGGGGTTGATTTTGCATTTTCTGCCCTTTTCCTCCCTCCCTTCCAGAGTCCAGCTTCCTGGTTTACTTTTACTAAGGTCTTCTTCAGGGACCAGGGATGCTTCTCTCTCAATAACAAAGCTTCACAATAATAATTATGACAATTTGCCAGGAGATGCTGCCTAATGCCGACTGCCGTTTTGAAAAGCAGTGTGGGTGTTGGGGGTAGGGGGCGCGTGTTGACTAAAGCAGATGTGGGGTGTAAACGAGGCAATAGAGGCTCAGCGAGAACAAGTGACCTGCCTGAGGTCACACAGCAAGTTAAGAGCACCGGACTCTTGGATTCAACATGGATCCTCTGAGCCCTGGTTTTTCCACCAGTAGGACCATAAGTGAGTGGAGTGGAGGGAGGCCACTCACATGAAGGGCCTAGCACAGAGTGGGTGCTCAGCCATGTTAGGTGTGGGGATAATCACGTTGTCCTTCCTCAGCAAGGCTGGGCGCAGGTTTTCGAGCACCTCACTCTGAATTGCAGGGCTGGACTATGCCCAGGGGCAAGCAAGAATCACCGATAGCTCAACTGCTTACAACAGCTTTACTCTTGGGGTACAAAGATGTTCCCTTCTGTCCCAGGAGGGCACACCTCTGCTCTGGGGATGCAAACTGGGTCCTGAAACATGATGTATATATTAACTAATGGCCCCAAGGAAACCTATCTCAAGACAGGCAAGCATGAAACCCCATTTAATGGATGAGAAAACCAAGACTAGCAAAGAGACTTGATGACTGCTATAGGGTCAGACAATGGATGGCGGAGGGAGAGTCCAACCCAGAGCTATGACTAAGGTCGGCATCCTTTCCAGCACGCTGGTCATCTCTGGTCTGTCTGTACGAGCCCAGCCCAGGTGGAGGGTGGCTGTGGGTAGGAAGCACGCTTGCTGTTGGTCATATAAACAGCTGCTGATGGACAGCATTTGAAAGGCCCCCGGAAGGTACCCCTTGCTCCTTTCCTGACTGTGGCCAAGCCCTAGACAGAACTGTCCTTTAGGTTAAGGCTTGCTTTATCCCCACGTGTGTATTCACTTATTTTAATTGTATAACCCACACTGTCCACTAACCTTCTTTCCCTGCCCCGTGGGTGAGACTGAATCTCTAGTTAGACAACAGGAGAGCTCTCAGGGCCTAGCAGGGGCCTTTGTGACGGGGGTGGAGATTCTGATGTGTGACTCCCAGATGCCATCACATCTTCAGTGGCCATGATGTGGGGCTCACTGACTCCAGAGACAGTCCACACTATTGTTGGACGAAGCTCCTGTTTGAAACTGAGCTTTCCTGTGCGGAACCTGAACCAACTTCTTCAGTAAAACATTTCACTTAGGAACAGCCAGGCATCCTCTCTCATCTGCCAGTGCCAGGAGGTCCCAGAGCCCCCTGGGGATGGAGGTGTGACAGCAAGGCTACACACCGACTCAAAGCCATGTAAGTGAGTTGAGGCCAAGAGAGCTGTCCCTGTGGACCTGGGTGAGCAAGGTCCCATGGGCTAGGAGGGTGGGGAAGCAGAGGGAAGTTGCCAGGGGTGAGAAGACCGGGGAGGGGTGTTTCAGGCCAAGGGCCGACCAGCATGGCCTCAAGGCCTCCAGTGAGGAATGGAGCCGGAAGGGTCCCGCCAAGGGGCTCCATTCAGAGCAAATCTAAACCCTTTGGCTAAGTTCCAGAAAAAGACCAGTAAAACGAGAAGGTGAGGCATAAGCTTAGAGTCTGTTGGATGAAGTCGGATGAACTGGGCGGTGACAGCAAGATTGAAAGCTTCATTATCGAGTGGATTCAACAAGTGCTTTGGGAAACCTGCTGGGTGCCCAGCACTGGGGTGGGCTCTGAAAAGAAGCAGCAGAAAGCATTCTCCGTGCAGGCCCTGTTCTCCCACAGCGTACCCTCGTCCATAAGTCTCTAGGCCCCAGACCTACCCTTTGTCCTGGTGAGAGAGTCAGTCCCCATTTTCTGTTGCATTTTCCTCTTATTTTGGGGCTGGACCCAGGAGGAAATGGACACGTTCACAGACGAGGCTGCTCTTTGAAGACCCTAGCTCAGCCTCTGCAAACAAATGCTAAGCCTGTGCAAAGCCGGGTCCCATGGTCAAACAGCCTTGAAGGCATCAGTTGCCACACAGAAAAGACAGCAACTGGTTACTTTCAAAATGGCTTCTCTCAGAGGAGGCCACAGCTAGGCGGCTTAGCCTTTCCTGAGTGTGAATTGAAAGAAGGCACACTCTTAGGCCCCAGAGGATGTCAGATTAGCACATGGATCACAGATGGACTTCAGCCTTTACCACCCCCTGAGCTGGGCACACCTGTACAGTGAATAACTTGTACAGCTGTAGTTGGTGGCTTTGTTTAGACTCCAGCTGCACGGCCCAAGTCCCCAAACCCTTTTTGGTCATTAATTATGAGAGGATGCAGGCCTAGGCTCCCCGTAGACATATGGATCACCCCACATCTAAACCAAGACTCCCCAAGAGATGAAGGAAGCTGTGCTCTAACACTCCCACCATATACAACCACGCGCACGCTAGTACCACACACAGGGCCTCTTCCGTCATTCCCTTCGTGGAGGGACAGGTGGACATGGCAGGGGTGGGGAAGGGCCTCTGCAGCCCCTTCTTGCAGTCGGTGCCAAGCCTTCCCCTCTTCTTGCTGTTCTTCAAGAAGGCTTTCTAAAGAAGAGGAACCTTCCACGGGAGCAGATGGCGGATAAGTAGGAATGGTAAATAGTTTTAATTACTGCATAATGTAAGTGAGACAATAAAGGGGAGACAGTGGAAGCAAGCTGCTGCCGCCGAGGCCCTGAAACTGTTGTGGGGCCCAATTTGTCTGGCATGTGCTGTTCTCAGTCTTGGGAGGGCTTTAAAGAGAACGCCGAAAATATTAATTGCCCGCCTCACTGGCCCATCCATCTTCACAACCGAGTAACACGCTTTTTTAATTTCAGGGGAATCGTTTTCAAATGGGAATCATGCAAATGAGTATTTTAGCTATTCATTTGTTTTACTGCGAGCGCTTTGTGAGCAAATGGCCTACAGCTTGCAATGAATTAAAAGACATGGGCACTGGAGACCGATTTTTAATACAAAGTCTTGACTCGGAGACGACCCCGACCAGCAGCACAGAAAATGTTGGCATAGCAACTTTGGGCATTTTCATGCAAATTGGCTTCTATATAGATGATACGAAGGCAATGTTTTCCTTCAACTAATCATCATAAAATTAGTTTCACTATATTTAAATGCCTCCACTTAATGCATTATATCCATATGCATGAAATTGCCTCCGCTAATGCAGTACATAAAATGCCAAAGATACAATGAATAGCCAAATTGCAAGCAGTTATGTTATCTCCCATAAAAACGACTCCCCTCCTCCTCCTTTTTTTTGTGAGTGTGGGTGTTATTGAATGTGTGGGCGCCAAAGGCATCTATCACAAATTGCTATTAACACGCAGACTCACATACACACGCACACACATACACACACACAGACATCTCAAAGTCCTCTTCAGTTAAGTAACGTTAAGGTTGTAACACAATCTAACAAAGGCTAGACAAGGCCGGGACGGGGCTGGCTGGGCTCACCTGAGCAGGAGACCGCCCCTCACAGAGTCTGCAGCTGGAGGAGATCGTGCAGCAAAGAATACTTGCCCGGCCTTGGAACTGGCTCGGAGAGGGAGTGGTTCACGCCCTGCCCCCTGATCGGCCATCAGATTAGGAGGCCCGAGAAATTGGTGTCTACACTGATTGCAGACCAAGAATCCAACTGGAAATAATCGGTGGTGGAGCCACCGTTGTTGAGAACAATCCCCGAAGACCACTGGGCAGTTTGCAGAGAGAGCTCTGAAGGCACGTGATCAAAGTCAATCATTGAAAAAGGACAGCGAGGAAGCAAGAAAGGGAACATCCACGGAAGCCCGATGCTTGCCGTGCCGGTGTACCACTTCCACGTCATGTCGTCTTCACAACAGTAAAAGGGTTGACATGACCATCACTGGCCTTAGGGACGAAGGCACGGGTCTCAAAGAAACTAGAGAACACATCCAAAATCATAGGTCCATAGGTACCCAGGATTGAAACCCAGGGATCCGATTCGAAAGCTTCACTCGCCTCTGTGCAAGGCTGCCCCCTGTAGGTCGCATCGGATAACGGCAGGAGTGACCTGCACTGCCCTTTTAGCACCAAGAGGAGCTCTCTCCAACAAGGCAGGGTCTGTGAGAACAGGTTTTGTGAGTCTTTTCTCAGTACTTAGTCTTGATTCTCCTTGCGTATCTGATGAGTCCTCAGTACGGACCCCAGACTCCCAGGGTCAAGACGAGGAGGCTTCGTGTGGACAGAGAGCTGTGCTCCTCAACTCACTCTTTGGGCTCCTACCTCCTCCGGTCCACCAGGGAAGTTCGGGTTCTTCTGTGCTCTAGTTCCTGGTGGCATTTCCTCACAAGAATGTGGAAACATTGCAAACAAAGCTGTGGAAACAGTATGGCAGTTCCTCAAAAAATTAAAAATAAGAGTTATGATCCAGCAACTTCATTCTGGGTATATACCCCCAAAAAGTGAAAGCAGGGACTCAAGCAGGTATTTACACACCCAGGTTCACAGCAGCATTATTTCCAAGAGCTGAGGTGGAAGCTACCCAAGTGTCCAGAAGAGATGAATAGATACGCAAAATGTGGCACATACATACAATGGAATATTTATTCAGCCTTAGAAAGGAAGGGGATTCTGACACATGCTGCAGCATGGATGAACCTTGAACATATTAGGCTAAGGGAGATAAGTCAGCCACAAAAAAGACAGACACTGACTCCACGTATACAAGGCACCTAGAATAGTCAAATTCATAGGGACACAGATGGGAAGGGTGGCTGCCAGAGGCTGGGAGGAGAGGAAGAATGAGGGGCTAGTATTTAATAGCTGCTGAGTTTCAGTTTGGGAACATGAGAAGAGTTCTGGAGGTGGATGGTGGTGATGGCCGCACAGCAGTGAGTGTCCTTAATACTACTAAGCTATACACTTGAACATGGCTAAGGTAGGAGATTTTATGTTCTGTGCATTTTACCATATTTAATAAAAATTTTTAAAGACTGCGTACGGTAAGAAGACATCTTCCCCCAAACCCCAAGCATGTCCCAGAATTCAGGAAGCAAACTGGGTAACTTACTGAAGAGGTAAGAAGAGCTCCTCCTGATCTCTCAGGACTGCCTGCCTCCTGCAAAGCACTTCTATGTTCAATACAGGCCTGTGGAATGAAATTAAATGGTAAAGTGAGGGAGGTCCCTAAGAGGGAGAGGATTGGCTGGGCCTAAGGCATAGATCATGAACTCCTCCAATTTAATGGCTTTGCCCATTTTCATTTCCTTCTTATCCTTCTCCCTCTTGTCTTCTGTCTTATCTGGAGAATCCCCTCCACCCATCCCCTACACTAAATTCCTTTCTTTTAAATTTTCTTTTTTCTTTGTTTCTCCTCCACCAGTGTTTTTTTCACCACCTGGAATTGTGTATAGCTATGTGACTTTACAAGCACTAAAGCAAGTTGGCACAATTTCTTGCAAGTTGAATGGTTTTATCCTATGCAGTGTTATCCTTGAGGAAGCTTAGCCTTAACATTAGTCCTGTTATTCCAATAGTAACCACCAGGTGGCATGGTTTGGGAAAACCCAACCTATATCAATTATGGCAAATACCTGCCTCTCTCGCCCCCCCGTGGCTGTACTGGGATTTGCAGGCACCATCCCTGGGTGGTAATTAACCAGGACTTTAGGAGGTGCCTGGGTTTTAAAAAGCCGGCTCCTTTCAGTGACTGCAAGTATAACAGCTCCTAAATATGCCCCACAGCTCCAGCTGCTTTTCTTGTTCCCTCTCGGACCTTTAGCTACCAGAAGAACCAGTACTGTGTGAGGTCTTCTTGGGTATAACCTGCCTCTAATACAGGGCTGCATAGTTGATCCCTAGCAGTACCCAATGGACATGTTCTCCCATGGCCTCAATCCTGAGGTCATCTCATGTTCCAGCTCATTCTGTTTCTACTCTCTTCCCAAAATTTGATTTTTAAATTGCTCTCTCATGTGGCTCTGTTCCTGGCACACCCTCCCTAATGCAGCTTCCTTTGCTACTTCCTTCCACACCTGCACCTCCTCCTGCAATGGAATCATGTCATCCTTGACCTGCAAAGTCGTTGCCTCCCTTCGTAAAACTTTCTTTTGTAACTGATAGTATCCTCCTAGTTTATCAGCAGCTAGAAAAAAAAGAAAAGAAAAGAAATAGTGACTCCTAGGAATTAGTGGGGATTCACCAAGAAAAGTCATAGCAAACTCACTTGGTTTCCCTTCTGATGGGCTGCTTTAGATAGAATGCATTTTGATTTCTTCATAGCATTTTGAAAGTCTCTCTTGTTAGCCTTGTGAACAAAATGGAGAGACAGGGAAGATGAGAGTTTTAATATGCAGATTCACGGATGGTTAATCAACCCGCCACACGCAATATGGAACAACTGACTGGAAGGAGGTCACTGGTAAAATATTGTAAGGCCCATTGTTATCTCTATTCTATTCTGTTTTTTACTGCCTGAATGAGACTCTCTCAAGAAGGCTTTTCTTATATCCAGGCACTGTAGAAGCTCTTGAGTGACAAAATATAAGTTGGAAAGTATTTAGAGCCTAAAAAAAAAAAAAAGGCTGGATGCAATAAGGTGAAATTTAACAGACAAAAAAAAAATGTAGTTTCCATTTAAATTCAAAGATTCAATTGGCTGAGCATAGGATGGGGGATACTTGACAGCAGGTTCTTGTTTAAAATCCCTGAGGTTTTAATAATCCCTAAACTGATTCCTAACTAAAGATAGGGTACAGCTGCTAAAAGTACCAATGCCAGCTGAGATGGTACTAATGCAAGTGTGGGATAGAGGTGACCCTAGACCCACTAAGGACACTGGGATGAGTGACCAAGGAGGTCAGGACAATGCAGGCACTTGATATGAGTAATGCTTGAGCTCCAGAAGGAAATGGACAGACGTAGTCCCTGCTCGACAGTCCCTCCTTAAACCTCTCGCTGGTGTTCTCAGAAGGAGAAGCACCCTGCCTGGGAGTTTCTAATCCCTGGACAACCTGGGGGTCCACCTTTCCCTCTCTGGGCTTCATTTTCTCCATCTATAAAATGAAATGATTTGGGTGCTCCTTGGCAGAAGGGGTACCCACGCCCTATTTACTTTTATATCTCCAATATCTACTACAGCACATGAAAGAAGAGAAGGTGCTGGTCTTGTTTGTCAAAGAATAAATGCATAGAATGATTGGAGGGGTCAGGAAGCTTTCTCTGAATCCTGGAAGAGCTTTCACAGGAAAATAGGAGCCAGGGCCCATCTGTAACGGGGTCCTGGTGTCTTTGGCACCCTACACCGCTTTCCTGTGAGCCCACCCGCAACCTGTCTGTGACAGGGCATTCCCAAGGTTCCAGTTATAAATAATTTGCATATCTGATAACGGAAGGAGAAAGCCACTCCTGGGTTCAAATTCTTTCTCTACCACTTTCTGTGTGAGCCTGGGCATATCAACTTCTTGGCACGTCTTTCCCTAATGGCCAAATGGAAGTAAAACTACTGCCTCTTCCACAGGGTTGTTGTGAGGATTAAAATAAATGGCATATGTAGGGAACCTGGCACATAATAAGGTCTCCAAAAAACTGTGTAGAAGGAATGGATTTCCTCCCAAAGCCTCCCATGCACCCACTGGCTTCCCACTGAAAACAAAACCCCTCTGTTCACTAGATTCTGCTCTGTCGTCAGGTGCAGCCTCCCCTCCTTCCCGAGGAAACCTCCCTGACCACACGCAGCCATGTTCTTTGTGCGTCTTCTGGTTCCCCACCTCACTGTCTATTGCATACCCTGTTCCTGGTTCCCCCGAGGAACTGAGGACATCCTCGGGGACAGCCATCTGGGGCTGCCCTCGCTGCCTCCCGAATCGGCGTCCTGGGGGGTGGGGGGTGGAGCTTGGAACAGCACCCTAACTGGGAACTCTGGAGACCTGGACTCCAGTCTGGCTGCTAGAGAACTGGGCAATTCCAGCCCCTCTCCAGGCCTCATGGAAGGTTCTCCAGACAGTCCCTCGCAGGCAGCAATTCTCTGTCATTCTCTGGCTTCATGGCATCCTCAGTGACTCCAGGGGAAAGGTGGCTCCTTGGCAGAAGGGGTACCCAGGTGGTAGCCATTTTTACCTTCCAACAGGGTACTTGGAGACAATGACATCAGAAGGAGAAGCACCCTGCCTGGGAGTACCTAATCCCTGGACAACCTGGGGGTCCACCTTCCCTCTCTGGGCCTCATTTTCTCCATCTATGAAATGAAATGATTTGGGTGTGCAAGCTCTGAGGTCCCTATCAGCAACAACGTCAAAATTATCCATTTTGGTACAGCCATGCCCCCAGTAATAAGGCAGAAATATCAAAACGGGATTGGGCCTAGTAAACAAAGCTTATTAAATGGAACCCTCAAACAATTATTCTTCCAATCTCAATCAAGAGACCCAAATAATCTGGCTTCTCAATTTGCTCCAGCAATTTCCTTGAATTCCTGCTGTTGATTAGTTCGGGTAGCCAATTTATGGAGTCTGGCACACCAAACCCATTCATTCTGTTTTCTTAGAGGCAGGCTCCCATCTTGGAAATCAGAACCAGGAGGTCATGGCTTTTGATGTATTATCAATGGAAGAGCCAGGGGTTCTTGCAGAGTGTCACACAGTGTCATCACCACCTGGGACCCCACACGGACAGTGATACTGAGAATGAAGATGAAGAAGGATGGAGAAGGATGTCCCGGACAGAGAGGGCCCAGTCCCCACTGGGCCTGGGCAGGGTGGGTGTCCAATAAGTCAGGGCTGGCAGTGCAGAGCCCATGGGCAAGCTGGTTGGGATTTGGGTGTCCAGTGGTATCCATTGCAGGAAAGCAGATTAAATAATGAGAATTCACAGCTCAGTACTGAAAGCCTGAGGCATAGATGAAGCAAAAATTCTAATTCCAGGGGTCACAGAGAGCTTGCAGATGTCAGTGACAGAAACGAATGCTCAGAGCCCGACTGGCTCAGAATATGTCCATTCATTCAACAATATTTATTAAGGATCTTCTATATGCCAGCTACTCTTCTAGGCACTGTGAATGCAGCCATGAGACAAGACAGAAGAGTGGAGGAGGAAGTAACAAATAATTACATAACATAATGTCAGGCAGTGATTAACAAGAACCATAAAAAAATAATGCAGGAAAAAGGAATGGAGCATGATGGGAGCTGCTATTTAGGTAGGGTGGTCAGGGAAGGCTTCTCTGAGGAGGTGACAGGGAGAAAGACCTGAATGAAGCAAGGAGTGAGCCGTGTGAATACCAACTGATTCCTCCAAAAGTTGCTCTTGCCGCCATGGGTAATCGCGCTTCAAGGATCACATTCAAGCTGTGAGCATGAGAAAATCCAGCTAATTGTGACTTGAGACAAGCGTATTAATTTAACTCACCGGGAAAGGGGTGGGGTAGGCAGCCCAGGGCCGGCACAGAGGGCTAAAGGGGCCCCAGGGCCCAGGCTTTTCTTCTCTTTCTGCTCCATCCTTAGCACGTGGCTTTTGTCCTCAAGGTCACGAGGAAGCTGCTCGCCTGGAGGCGCAGGGGGCACGGGACATGAGGTGGGAAGAGGAACAGGTGCAAAGGGCCAAAGGGGCATCAGGTGAGCTGGTCTGCATTAGCCCCGCGCAGTGCTTTCTGCTACGTCTCAATGGCCAGAACTGGGTGCCATTAAGTCTCACCTCTGCATCAGTCACTAGGAGAGGGATGGGGGCCGCGTCAGCCAGGCTGCACCATCCACCTGGGTCATTTTACTGGGGATTCCCTTGGGGAGAGTGGCTCTGCCATCAATGTCTTTCCCTGGGTCATTTGAAAAGCCCAGAGGTCTCTCCTCTACTGAATAATAGCCTTGTAGGGAAGCAGGATTTTTTAAAATCTCAAGTCCAGCTCCAAGTAGAGCTCTGCCACAAACCTGCTGTGTGACCTCAGGCCAGTTGCTTCTGCTCTCTGGGTCTCACTGGAGCAGTCATGAGACCGCTCTCTGCTTTCATGGTCTAGGGTTCCAAGTGCCACCCCTGTCTCAGCCACCATAAAGTCTGCTGATTAGCGCCCCTAAGAACCCAGCCGGGGCCTGGAGGGGCAAACAGAATGGTCATTTTACCAGGGGAGACACAGACTCTAAGAGACAACCCCGCTGGCAGGGCCAGGGAGGCACTTGGCCACAGGAACTTGAGGGGATGCCAAAAAATGCAGTAATCAAGGTACATAGTATTTTAATGCAGTATTTTTAAAAATCCAAATTAATACAAAAAAGTCCCTGATGAACAAAATATCAAAATTTTAGGTAAAGACAGGTCAGTATTACTGATTTTTTCCTTTTGCTTCAGACTGCAATATGGTTCAGCCTGGCATGGCATTGTTACTGACACAGACTTTATCTAAAAATTTAAAATTTTGTTTCTCGATCATTTTTTGCATTCATTTTGATTTTTTAAAAATACATTGTGTTATAATATTTGGTTTCCCAATACTTTGGGACGCACTTAAATTTTGCACCCAAAGCAAATGCCTCACCCACGTCACCCTGGGCCTGGCCCTGCCAGCCGGAGGCCTTCAGGGAGCCTCTTGCTGGACGGTGGCCAGCCTGCCCAGCCAGGCACTTACCACGTCTGGGGACTTCAGGGTCACATAGTGGACATATGCAATTTTAGCACTTTGCCGTAAGGTGTTTGGTTAAAGACCCTATTTCTTTAATAAGAAAAACAGGCTATAGCCATTAAAAATTTAGTCCCACAAATTAGTCGCTCCTCTCTGAGGTGTTGTGTTTATTTAATCGTAGTAAATTTTGGCCAAATCCTCTCCTGGGGCTTCCAGCACCTGCCTCCCTACCCCTGAGGAGTCTGTCACTGGGTGCCTGCTATTCGCACAAAATCCCTCTGCCTTTCGCTCCCCGGCCCGCCGGCGCACAGGGAGATAAAACACCTTAGCCTCACTCCTACTCAGATGGCTAATTGCGAACTGATTTAATTAAAGTATACAGATATTTCCCCAAGTTAGTTACATTTCATATCCCTCCATTAGGAGTAATTGGCTGGAATGAGGAGCTGCAGAGAGGGAGCCTGGCCAGGTGGGTGGGGAGCTGGGAGCCCCCTGGGTCTGGGGAAGGCTTGCTGCCTGACTACTGGGGAGGTTGGGGGGCATTCCTGCAGGTACAGGGTTGCTGAGAGGCCCACCTTGGCTCAGCGGCCTACCGGGGATGTACCCAGGCCATATCAATCCCAGGCGTAGAGTGCTCACGGCCTAGGCTGGGACCCTAGGTCTCAAGCCCGCTCCCACAGTCAAGAGCTCTCTGACCTGGAGCAGTCACCTCTCTTAGCTGAGCCTCAGCTTCTTCCCCTGCAAAATGGGAATAATAGTAGTGCCTGCCTCAAATACCAGATTAAATGGAGCAAGCTTGGAAAGCTGTGAGCATAGTATCTGGCACACAGTTAATGCTTGATAAATACTGATAGCATCAGCATCTGGCCAGATGTGTCGTTAAAGAGTAAAGCAGTAGGGACAGTGGAAGAAGCACCTGTCTTGGAGTCAGAAATCTTGGGGTCTCAGTTATCTCCCTAACTTTCTGTGCAATCTTGGGCAAGTTGCTTCCTTCCCTGGGCTTTAATTTACTTACCTGGCCAATGAGGGAAAGTTGGCAGAGACAGAGGTTGGCCCACCCTAATGAAACAAAAGCCAAACTTGTTCCTTCCTTGGGTGGAGTTCCTAGGGATTCGCCTTTAAAAGGGAGCCAACCTAGTTTTCTGGGACCCTTTCTCATCTCCCCACTTCCTTCTTTCTTCCATCTAGAATGTGATCCTAATGGCTGGAGCTCCAGTGACCATCTTGTGACCATGAGGTAACCTTGAGGGTGGAAGCCACTTGCAGATCCACTTGGCTGAGCAGAGATAGAAGATGCCAGAGACTTTGATGACATCTTGGAGTTGTTGTCCCAGCCCTGACCACCCTGCATTTCATAGTACATGAGAGAAAAACAGACATCACCTTTTATGTTTTGTTTTGTTTTGTTCTTGTTTTTGTTAAGCCTTAGCCTTTTGGGTCTTAGTTACTTGCTGCCAAATGCTATCCCTGACTGATACAGAGCTTCCTGCTCTACCAGAATATTAAAGCTTGATCTCTGAGCTGGTAAGAAATGCCTGTCCATCCCCTTTCTGCACCAGGAGGGATCCTTCAGCCCACAGTGATGTCAGCCCACTCCCACCCTCCCTCCAGCCCCATCTGCTCACCCACCTCAGGATCATCACTACAGAGCCAAGATCCCCATATTTCTACCCTGTAAGTCTCAAAACTTGAGGCAATAAGTAGCTTCTTCTCACAGAGAAATTAAGCCCCTGATCTACATACATCCCAAGCATCTGCAGAGCCAGTGCATTTGCCCATGGCCATGGCAGGTGTAGACAGACTGGGGACAGCTGACAGCTTGGGTGTAGTGAAAAATGAGAGGATTGGCTGCTGAAGGGTCTGGTTTTAATCCCTGACCTCTCTCTTACTGATCGTATGACTGCTATAGGCTGAATGTTTCTGTCCCTCCAAAATTCACTTGTGGAAACCTAGCACCAAGTGTGCTGGTACTAAGAGGTGGGGGCCTTTGGGAGGTGACAGGGGCATGAGGACAGAGCCCTTATGGTGGGAAGTAGTGCCCTTACAAAAAGGGCCCAAGGGAGCTCCTTCACCCTTTCTACCATGTGAAGTTCCCGTAAAAAGACAGTCACCTATGAGGAAGCAGATCTTACCAGACACCAAATCGGCTGGTACCTTGAGCTTGGACTAGAAAGCGAATTTCTATTGTTCATAAGCCACACAGTCTATGGTGTTTTGCCATAGCAGCCCGAATGGACTAAGACAGTGATCTTTGGAAAGTCTCTAAATCTTTCTGTCCCGTGGTTCTCATCTGTAAAGTAGGCATAATAACAATATTGTGCCTATTCATAGGAGACGGGGTGAGAAAATGAGACATGTGTGAAATGCACTATACATTGAAAAGTGCAGCCCACTCACCAGGATTTGTTACTCCTGGCAGAGACTAGTGTTTTGAAGCAATCTGCAAGTCTTTCCTGAGCTCCTTCTCTGAGCCCAGCCCTGTAGGCATGGTGGAGGAAATACCAAAAATGTACAAGCCACCATTCTCCATTTTACACAAGAGGAAGTGGAGGCTCAGAGAGGTTAAGTCACTTGTCTAAGGCCACACATCTAAAGAGTGCAGGTGCTGGAATATGAGCCCACCTATCTGAGTTCAAAACTGCCATGGCCTCACTACACAGAAACTAAACAGCTGTGGCTAAATCCAGGTACAACTTGACTTATAAATAAAGTCTTCTTGGACCACAGACACACTCATTTGCTTCCATCTTGCCTCTGGCCGCTTTTGCATTATAAGGACAGCGGTGAGTAGTTGCAACAGAGATGGTATGTCTCCTAAAACTTAAAATATTTGCTACCTGAACCTTTAGAAAAAGTCTTCTGAACCCTGATCCACAGTGTCCAGGTCATTAGCCCATCATCTAGCCACCACTGAACACTACTTGTGGTCAGCAGGGGTGATTCGGAGACAAAATAAATGAGAGCCTGGAATCACTTCCAGGGTCCAGAGAGACTGGCTCCATCTCACAGATGAGGAGGCTGAGGTCTTAGAGCCGCTGGGCTTCCCCAGATCCCCAGGAGATTTGAGGCTAAAATGGATGAAAGTCCAGTCCGGCACCTCACTATGTTCTACTCCACCTTCTTCAGGCTTCATGGGACAGGCCCGCAGGCCCATATCAGGACCCAAAGAGGCAAAAGGGATGAAGAGTGTGCAGAGAAATGGTCTCCCTCTCCTGTCTCCGCCAATCGCCTCCACCAATTCCCCGTTGTTGGAAAGTCAGGGCAAGTTCCAGCACCTCATTTGGGAAGGACATTAGTAACACTGATGACCGCTCATTCATGGACCTGTCCTCAGTGCCACCAAGGCACTGAGCACTTGAGGGACTTTCCTCTTCTAATCTTACAACACTGAGAGGAGACTGTTGTAATTCCCCTGTCTCTGTATTCTAGCTAGTCAAGTGGAGACCACAGGCATTGAATGACGTGTCCAAGTTCGCAAAGCCCACAGAGCTAGCACCAGGCAGGCTCAGTGGAGAGCCCAGGTCTAGAAGCCCCTTCCATCTTCATGTTAGAGTTGGTGGCAGTGAGAATGGGTCTGCTCACCGGAAAAATTTATGCACAGAAAGAGTTTGCTACTCTGTCTCTCAGTCTGGCTATTCCTGGGAGTTTGACCCTCAACCTTCAGCTCTAGTGCTTCGCTCAGCCACCTGAAAGTTGCTCCCGCCCTCTGAGACAGCGGTGACCAAGACCCAGGCCGCTTCCCAGGGGAATCTGCTCTTTAAAGGCATAAACTACAGAAGTACTTTGTTTTAAGGATGCGATTTCAGGCCTCCACTGGCCACGCAAACGGCACAAAGCTTTCCTGGGTCCCTGCAGCAGCGTCCTGGAGGATTCATTTCTGTACCTTCTCAGAAGACCGGCCTCAGGCAGAAAGCCACAAGAAGGCAGCAGGGGCCCTAGGAGCCAGGGTTCTAGTTTCCCTCTGCCTCCTTGACACTGGCCAAGTCCTTCCACTTCTCTGAACCTCGGATTCTTCTTCTAAAACAAGAGGTTGTTGGGTCAGTGAGTGTTTTACCCCAGGTTAAGCTGCCTCCCAACAAACCAGAAATGGAGAGAGAAGCTGGGTTTCAAAGCTGCTGTAGGTGAAAGTGTTAGGAGAGGGCGGGCCCCAGGGTCTGAGCTGGCCCTTCTGAGCTCATCACCATTCACCTGCGTCCTCGGCATCCTTGCGGAAGCACCTCCCCTCACCCACCACAGTCTGCAACCCCGGGCTACCCTTCTCACTCCTGGATCAGGACACGGAGACGGTCCGGAAGAATCCCTGAGAAAATAGCTCACGATCATGGTGCCCTCCCTCTCCCCTCCCTCCTCCATCCACCATAGTCGCCTCCATTCCAGAGACAGGCTGGGTGCTGGCCAGTGCACTGTGCAAGATGCCTAATCCCCCGACCCCCCAGCCCCCACCCTCTTGCCCCTTGCAGGTCAGCCTAAAGTGCCAGGCAAAGCACCTTGCTCACCACCCAAACCCCTCGAGCCCTTCCCAGACCCCACCCACCTCACTGGTGGGTTTACTTAAGGCTGACTTTATATCTGGAAGTTCATTAATTTTTTGTGGGTACCAAAATGCGGATCATTTGTGCTTATCCTCAACTAAATAAGTCAGGTCATAAGAGGTAATGCCATGGGTAGTGGAATGTAAACAAACGCATTCTACCTCAATAAACATGCTAATTTCCAGCTATAATATTCACAAGTAAAAGATCCATCACGGCGACCCTATTTGGCAAAGGCAGCAGGCCTCATCCGTCAATGAGGGAGGCTCCCGCCAGTTCTCTGCGGGAGGGAAATAGTACAACTTAACTTGCTTGATGACGCCCTCGGGGGGAAACATGAGCCTCATAAATGAGTCTGGAAATGTGATAAAAGGATAATCTTGCATAAATGAGCCTGTATCATCAGTACCTGCCCCGACCAAGGCCAGGCACAGGCTTTGACTGATGGAGTCACATTTCATATAAATTATGGCCGAGGCACCGGTGCACCAGGCCAGCGGGAGCCCTCTGTCCTTGCCGATGCCACTGGCCACCCTCGCCTGAGGCTTCCATGCAGGTGCACGTGGGACCAAGCGGCAGCTTCAGCCCTGGCGGAGGTGGGGGTGCTGGGGTGGGAAACGCAGGGACAGCCAGCCCAGGCCTTACCTGAACACAGTGTGGCCTTGGCAAATGGTGAGATCAGAGGGGTCTTGGCCCTTTCCCTGACCTCATAGAAAAATTAAGAGATTTATTATTTTATTCACTCAATAATACTTATTAGGCACCTATGAAATGCCAAGGCACTGAGAGAAGCACTTGGAAAATCAAAATAAATGAAGCCCCTGCTTGTAAGGGTTCACACTGGGCTCAGGAAGGCAAAGCAAGTCTTCCCAGCCTGCTCGGCCTGTGGTCCAGCATGAGGACACAGAGCCTCGCTGGCCCCGGATGTGGGGGGTACGTCGTCTCCCCGGGGCAGACAAGGAGGCAGGCACTCTCTGAGGGGGTGGTGAAGGGCCGGAGCCCCCTCCCCCTTGCAGGCCTCTCAGGGACACTGGCCCTACCCCTGCCCCTGCCCAGGGGATGCTGTGGGGGCCCCACCCATGGCCGAGGCACGTGTCCCTTGCTGCTCCGAGTGTTGGTGACTACAGTTCACAGCCACCCTCTTGCTCAGAGAATTGCCTTTGGCTAAAGCATTGCCGCCTCACACAGGAGCTTACCCCCGCCTCTGATGTCAGACTAGGGGACTCAGGGGTACCCAGGCTGGCCCCCTTGACTGAAGAGGGTGAGGGTCGGGGTCTGAGGTGCAGATCCCCCTCCAGAGCCCCCTGTGGACCATGCTGAGAGCGCATCCCTGCTGCCCCGTCCTGCTCCCCTCACTCCCTTCCCCGGAGAACACTCCCCAGTAAACTGCGGGCACCTGAATCTCGGTCTCTGGCTCTCCTTTTAGGGAACCTGATGCAAGCACTCCATTTTCCTTTTTGGTACCCAACTCTTGTGTTCTGTCTCCTCAGAAGTGGACTTGGAAACAGCCCATCACATGCAGTGCTGGGGGACAGAGGGGCAGAACCCCCATTATGATTAAAGCGCCGAGGGGCTCAGAGAAGGAGCAGCCTCAGGGGGTCAGAGAAGGCAACTCAGAGGAAGGGTGCCCACCTTCTCTGGGCTGGGTTGTGTATTCTCCAGGGGGTGAGGTGGGAAGGGTGTTATCACGCCCTTCAGTTTCCAAAGCACTTCCATTTGTGACTCGGCATCAAGTAGAAGGATGTAAAATGGAAAGGGCTTGCTTCAGAAGCCCCCAGAACCACCATCACCGGTGAGCAGTGTGGCAGGCCCTCTTCCTTCAGTAAACACTTATTGCAGGAGTGACTGAGTACATGCAAAACAGGTGAGCAGAACCATCCCGAATATTCCTCAGTGGACAACATTTTATCCACTGTCATTTCCCTGTTCCCTCACTGGACCAGAAAATCCCTTCCAAGGGGACCAGAGCTTGAGCATCAGGGAGGCCCAGCTCTGCTCTTTGTACAGAATTAATGTTCAGTAAATATCTGTCTCACGGCTTTGAACTGTTGACTTGGGAGGAGAAGAAGGGGAGCGTTGAGAGAAGAAGGTGTTTAGATGTATAAAGACCTTCACTTATTCATTTGCCAGACAACTCTGTGAGGAGATAATAGACTCAGGGACCAAGAAACAAGGAAGAGAGGAAACCATTGCTTCCTCTGTACTGTATTGTGTCCAGGCATTGTACTACGTGCTTTTATATACTGCACTTAAACCTCACAATGACGCAGAGGTGGGTTAAAATTGCCATTTTACAGATGGGTGAAACCAAGTGGGAGCAGATGGACAATGGACATCTACGTCCAGAGTCTGTGGTCTCTCCATCCTCCCTCCCTTCCTTCACTTCCACGGGAGGACATCTTTATCAAAGTCGCAGAGGTCTGGAGTGCATTAACCAAATCCTTCTTGAGGCAGAAGATATGGAAGACCTCCAGGCGTCCCTTTCAGGGAGAATTCTCTGACTCCAGCTGCCTGGGCCCAAGGCACGCTGATGAGCAGCATATGCCCGCCCCCCGCAGCCCCCCGTACCCCAAGCCAAGACTAGCTCTGCTGAGGCATATCCCAAACCACACTTTGAACCAGGAGAGCTCCATGCTTCCGGGGACTGTATGATTCAGAACCTGCTTTAGGGTTAATTTTCTGAAGGAATAAAGAGAGGTATAAATGCTGTTGAAAAACCAAGCTGACAAGCTCATGGGAAACCTGAGCCACGCAAGTCTTTGTCAGAAGCGCTGGCCTCTGCCACGCCAGGCGAATGGAAGCCTGCACATTCCCAGGCTGCGTGTTTCAAATACTTTCCGTGGTTTTGCCAGTGGAGGGCCAGGGGAGAAGAAGAATCTGTTGTTACCAACTTGGGTCTGCAAAACAGCCTGGCGGGCAGGGAGCTGGGAAATCGCAGGAGGCAGAAAGCCTGACTCCTGAGCTTCAGGGACACGGGAATGTGCGGTGAGGGGTGGGGGTGCGTGGGGGGCGTCGAGTGGCACCCCAACCTCAGACCCAAAGGGGCAGGATGGGTCTTTTGCCTCGTAGTGCCTTCTCGCCGCTGACCTGACTGCTGTGACCGCCCCTCCCTCTGGGTGAGAGCCTTGGGCAGTTTTCCAAATGTTCTCCATTGACACAAACATCTGTTGAGCAACTACTCGGTGCCATGCCGCATGCCGAGTATCTGATACGACAGCCCGAGGACATCACGTGCCTAGTTTTTAAATGAGGGAACTGAGGGCCAAAACGGCGTAGGAACTGCCCCATGCCACGCAGCAAATGGCCAGAACACCAGTTCGTCCTTTGTGTGTTGGGGCCCTACTACGTGTTGGACACTGGATCAATGGCTGGGGTGCCAAGACGGAGATGATAAGGTCTTTTTCAGTGAAGGCCTCAAAGTCTCATGCACTTAAGCCATTTGGTGTTCATCAGGATACATCTATATCTGCTACCAAAGTTTTGTTACTAAACCACGCTATAGGGAGGAGGGGCGGGGATGATCCGGAGACCTGCTCACAGGGAGCTCGGGGACGGGAGGGGTGCGGTGCGGAAAGAGCCCAGAGGCTTGGCTTCTTGGTTCAGCCTCATGCTAACTGGCAGTGTGACCCAGAGAAAAAAAGTCACTTCCATCCCTTTGGGTCTATCCTCTGAAGAATCACTGTCCATGCCCGGCCAACCCCCCTGTGGAAGGACTGTTGGAACACACCGTTGCCCTCCTGCCACTGGCTTCTTACGGAAGCCTCTGCCACCCTCTGCCTGGATACCCTTCCTGGCTACACGAGGAGGCTGTCCCATAGGCTGTAGAAATGCTGGGGAGTTCGTGACCCCAGGAACAGTCCTCCACAGAAGACAGGCAGAAGCTGGGGCATGAAGGCCCTGCTTCCTGTCCCTCAAACAGGACGGCTCCGAAGGCGTGTGTCAGCCAGCCTCCCGGAGCTCCCCCGTGGCTCGGAGCCACGGGTGCCCTTGGGGGTGCTCTGTTCATCAAGCACCCTCTCCTCCTCCTCCCTCATCCCCACGGCTGCTTCCCGAGATCACCTCCCAAACAAACTACTGGCTCCCAGATCCTGTCTCAGCTCCACTTCTGGGAGGAGGCAGATGAAAATATTCTCCTTCTCTGTGAAGGACTCCAGCCTGGAAGGAGCTTTGGCGATCATCTGTGACACCCCATTACTGTCAGAAGGAGGGACTGAGGCCCCAGAGGAGAAGCTGCGGTCTTGGGAGCTGCAACTTCTTTCCCCGCCTCTTCCCCAGGTCTTGGGAAGGCAGCCGCTCAGCCTCGCTGGCCCTGCCTCTGACCATGAGCGCGGCCCAGCAGGGAAGGCCCAGGTTCAGGGAGAGCGCAGAGGTGGGGCACCAACATGGGGGTGTTCCTGGGCTATGGATCCCTGTTGGCCCCCACCCACAGTCCAAGGGGCCCTGAGGGGTGCCCTGAGGAGAAGGGCCTGTGGAGAGAACTGCAGAGTTGGGGGCAGCAGCTGCAGGGCCTGAGGGCCCTGGTCACCCCCCGTGGCCCCCCAGGCCCCACTCCTCTACTTCGAAACCACACCACATGCCCTCTGCTCTGGGGCCTTCCGCCCTCACCGTGCCGTCCACTCTAGCCAGAACGTGCTCCCCCAGCCCCGCGGGGCCAATCCTCCTCCCCCTTCAGAGCAGCTCAGCCTTCTCCAACTCCGCGTCCTCGCCGCGGGCTTCACCCACTCCTCCCGCCCCTCTGTGGGGTCTGGAACACGCTCCAGCACTGGACCCAGCATGTCCCCTGTGGGGAACCACGGCGGCTGAACCACGTCACGTACCACTGCCACGTCACAGCTTCCCATAAGCTCTCCAAGCGCGGACTTACTTACCTTTTTGTCCTCAGATCCTGGCTGTTATAGCTCTGTAAATATTTATTAAGTATAGGAAAATCACTCAAAATTTGTTCAGTCCCCAGAATCACGGTCATTTTTCCACCTGTGTTGTCTCTTTCCTTGGTCACTCACAGAGACAATCCAGCCAAAGAGAAGCTCTTCTGGGGCAGTGAGAAGGCCAGTGGCAGGGTAGAGCCCACAGCAAGCAAGGAAGGCGCCCACCAGGCAGGCTTGTGGGGAGAAGGGGGAACCAGAGGGAGCTGGGCAGGCACGGGCTCCTAGGCTTAACCTTTAGAGAGCCTGATGGGGTGACCCAGGGCCAGAGATGTGGGGCCCCAGACCAGAACCTCAGAGCTCCCTTGGAGATATGCGACCAAGGGATCCTGTAACAGGTCCCTTCTTGGGACAACTTTGTAGATGTCAGCGGTTTTAAAAGCTTTTCTAGGTGTGGCATCCAAATAAAATCCTACCTAGAAGTCCAACATGTAAATAATTGCCCTGGTTGAAGGGGGGTGGGCAGTTGGGGATGGAGTTGCCGGTCCTCTCAATGACCCCTTACCCTTGAGACAAACCACTCTAGAGTCCCCTGGGCCTCCAAAGAGCTGTCTGGAAACCACTGGCCAAGCAAGAAGAGCTGGATTGTGTCTGAGGATCCGATTTTTAGTTCCACTCTGCTCCTTCCAGGCTGTGTGACCCTGGGAAAGTCTCATCACCTCTCTGGGCTTCTGGTCCCTCATCCCCACAATGGAGAACATAACATCTCCCTCACAGGGTTGCTGGGAGGCTGAAAGGTGATAACCAGAGTAGCTTTGCACCTTATTATGCTCATATAATCTGTTGACAGGAGGCCCAGAAGAACATGAGAAATTTTGTGTCATCTTGAAAGAGGTGCTCATGGAAGCACTAGGCCCTGGGCTGAACTGACACCAGACTCACAGTTGCCTTTCTTCCTGGGGTTTTAGGCACCAAGTGCTCACGAGACATCTCTTTGCCCCAGACCTCATTACCCACCCAGCTGGGGCCTTCGCGCAGCCATTGTTTCTCTTCCCTGGGTGTGGAGCTGAGACACAGTGAGCATGGAAAATTCCTGCCCTCGCTGCTCCACCAGCCAAACCCCAGTCCCAGCCTGGGACCACAGACCCCTAAAGGGAAAGGGAGGCGGAGTGTTCTGACTCCAGGAATCAGCTAATGGAACCTTGCTAATTACTATGTAAATTACTTTAATAGCCTGGATCCCCCTTAGACAATTGTTTAGGGGCTTGAGGCCCTGGACTGGGGAGAAGGTATCTCCAGTGAGGGGAAGGAGCAGCCTTTGCTTGGCCCAAGAGCTCCATGTACGGTTTCCCGTGGGGCGGGAGTAGAGCCACAGATGGGGAACTGGAGGGAAGGATGGCTTTCGTTGGACCCTGGTCCAGGAGGATCCTGAACGTGACACTGACATGCGGGAATCAAGTCCGTCTTTGAAGGTTGGAACTAAAAAGGACCTCAGATAAGGGGATGGTGGGGTATTATGTTTAGTACACATGGCGTGGGGAATCACGGGGAAAACAGTGCAGCACAGAGAAGGCCAACAGTGAATCTGTGGCATCTTACTACACTGATGGACAGTGACTGCAATGGGGTATGGGTGGGGACTTGATAATATGGGTAAATGTAGTCACCACATTGTTTTTTCATGTGAAACCTTCATAAGAGTGTATATCAATAATACCTTAATAAAAAAAAAAAAGGACCTCAGATGATCCCTAGTCCACCTTCACCCCTCACTGCACAGGGAGAAACAGAAGCCCAGAGCAGGTAAGTGACTTACCAAAGCCACACAGCAAGGTGACGTGCAGGCAGGGCTAGGCCACTAATCTTGCATTTCCAGACCAGGAGTTCTCAAACTGGCACCTGCAGGATGAGCCGGTCCTGGGTGTCCTACCTGTAACATCGTATGGTGAGGCTGTCCCAGTTTACAGGGGGAAAAATAAAGTTAAAGGGAGGTATTTTATAAATTTTAAGTTCTACACATAGTTGTTTTTTTTAAGAGATACTATCCTACAGACCTATAGAAGGTTATCTTTTCTTCTTTCATATGCTCTTGGACTATGGAATTAAGTGTGTCAAAATGTCATTCTATGAAGGACACCAGACTTTAAGATGCTTTGACCTAAAGAAACCCCAGTCCTGAAGCACTTATTTCTGTCTCAATTTTCCAGATAGGGTAAGAGACACAGAGAGATACTAATGACTTGCCTCAGGACTTCTGACGGATCGATGCTGTTTCCACTCCGCCCTTTGTTAGGAGTGCGTGTGAACTAAAAGTGAATAAATTGTGAATGAGCAGAGCTAGGAGGGGAAGTGGGGAAGAGAGATTGCTAATACCAGGCTGTGCCGGACCATGAGCTCGTGAGTGCTTAGGGGGCCTCCTGACACCTCTCCTGGCCGCTCACGGGTGTTCGGCTACCCTCTGCAGCAAAGGCTGTTTCCCACAGGAGGTCTGCTGCCAAGGTGAGGGCCAAGCTAGAGTAGCGTCACCACATGTGGCTCTGTGGCCACCTACCACCTGTGTGACCTCGGGCATGTGGCATCACCTCTCTGAGTCTTGATTTCTTCATCTGGAACATGAGAATAAGAATACTTGCCTCATGGGATGATTGAAAGAATGAAATGAGACGCTTCTATGCACCTGGCACAGTGCCTGGCATGAAGTAATCACTCACTTTCTCCCTCTTCATCTCTGTCTCTTTAAGATGTAGATAACAAAATGTATTTAGGTTAGGGTCAAGTGCACGGGTAAATGCAGTAGGCCGTCAGGGCTCTGCTAAGCCCCCCGTGACTTCCTCAAACCCCAGTGCGATGCATCCGACCAGAGACCCTCAGTGCCCAGAAAGGCTCCACCAGGAGTCCCCCATCAATGCCCTGCAGGCCCAGCTCTGCCCTGTACTCAAGCATGAGCTGCCTGCTCCCTCTGTCAATCCCCAGGCCTCCCTTGAGCCCCCGACTCGGGAAGCCTTCCCACTAAACTGCCTCCAGAACTGGGTGCCCTTGGTCCTCAATGCCTCTGTGGAGGACATGGGTGCCTCCTCCGCTTCTCTGCAAGGCCTCGGATAGATGTTCCAGCATCACTTCAACCCAGAGGGCTAGGCTCTGAGTATTTCTTAGAATCTGCTGGAAGGAAAAGGTAGGGACGTCTGAGCCTTGGTCTCCACCTTAGGAGTGGGGGGCTCACAGCCCCTTCCCCACCATGACCATGTGAGGGGAAATGCATTGGGCTGTGAAGCTGTGGGTAAAATTGCAACATTTCCAGAATCTCTTGCCTAGCCTTAGTGCATCTCCAAATTATTAGGTAATTACAAGGGGGAGTGAGGGCATATCTGGACCTGAGAGGTTGGGTGGGGTCCCTTTTTGCAGTCAAGTCCTGAGAGACCTGGGCAAGCAGAAGTGGACAATGGCTTGTAAGCCATAAACAGGTTTCTGCCACTTTATTTCTCTCTTTGACTGATTTCGGTTCAAAGGTATTTTGCCCCGGGCCGGGAAAATATCTTTCCCCTCAGAGTTATAGAAGCCCTCCCAGAAGCAGGGATCGCTGATGGTATAAAGACACAAATATGAATGTTGATGTATGAAATATGCCAGGCTACCTTTGAGGTGTCTGGCGCACTGGGTCCCCTGCCCTGGCTGCTGTCTCCTCCCTCCTTCCTCACCTCAGAGGTCACTTCCTTGGACAAAGGCCTTTGCTCTCCACCCAAGCTTGGGTCTGTGTGTCTCCTCATCTGAGCACTTCCCACAGGGGCCTGTCCCGGCCTGTTTGCCCTGGACTGAGCTCCAGGAGGGAAGGGGCCACATCCCATTCATCTGGCTCTGGACTGCTTTTGGCTGCAAGTAAAGGAATCCAACTAAAGCTGTTTAATCAAAAAGGGGAATTTGCTGGAAGGCCCTGAACGTGGTTTAGGAGGGGCCCAAGGAGATGCCTCAGGAAGGGCTGAAACCATAAGCAGATCCCCCCTCCAGACACTTCTCCTTCATTTCTCACTCCTGTTTCTTTCTCCTCTCTCTGCAGGATTTTATAATGGGAAGTTTTTACTGAGCCCCTAAAATGACAGACATACGGTTACCAAAGTGGGACACAAACAGTCCACTGGGCACAGTTTTCAAGTAAGTGGTCAAAAGCTGCCTAGATGACCTTAAGGCCCTCACCTTAAGCCTTTCCCCACACAGAGGTTGTGAAGGGGTGGGAGTCAGAGAGTAAGGAGTTTGAGAAGGAGGAATCTGGATCTGTCTGTAAGGTGTATGTCCTTACCACCAACAATGAGAAATAACAGTAGCTAACACGGATGGAGCAGGAATCGGGTGCCAAGCCCTGTGCTAAGCCCTCCACGTGGGTGGTCTGATTCAGCGCCCTCAGAAGACATCTGACAGATGGTCTTTCACTAGCCCCCATTTTACAGATGAGGAAACTGAGGCTTGGGAAAGTTTCGTGACTTGTCTAGTAAGTTGTAAAGCTGGAATGTCAACTGGCTGCCTGACGCGCAAGGCCTGGTTATGCAGCGCCCGTGTCAGCCCGTGGGTGTGGCACACGGCGTTCCCAGGCGTGTCAAGCATTACCCGTCCATCTGCCCATGCTGACATAGGTTGCACACTCATTGCGCCCTGGGCGCCCAGTGGGATACCCGGGAGGGAGGTGCCGTCACACTTCTGTGTCTGGCTCATTCATCTCCCACACAGTGCTGGCAAAACCACCCAGCCACTGCTCTGCAGTGACCATTTTTCTTAATGAAAACTTTAGCTAGCAAAGGAGTGGTTGCTGAGCGCTGGGAAGCCCGGCACTTGCAGCTTCGGCTGGTGAAGCCCCAGGGAGAGGGGCAGGGCCCTAGTGCTCACTGCTGGGGGCTCTGGGGTAAACAGCAGCCACTGCGGGGAGAAATACCAGCTTTGAAAGACCTGAGAGGCCTTGGCACCTGCCTTCTTTTGATGTTCACCTCCCACTGCCTCCGCCGACCTTGTTTCTGGCCTCACCCAAGCTACCACCAAAGCTGCCTTCTGAACACCCACTCCCTCCTGATCACTGTCCTGCTCCACAAACCTCCCTGGTTCTCTTCTATCCTAAACATAAAACCCCACACCTGTGCCCATCTTTCCACCTGGGCCCAACCTGCCAGCATTGGGGTTGGGAGGGAGATGCCCTCATTGTCAGGGGACAGCCCACCCCGCTTTCCTCCATGTCCTCCGCCACCCCTGGCACAGGAGTGGCTTATCCACAGGCTCCGAAGGACTGAACTAAAGGTGCTGCAGGAAATTCATCTCAGATTCGACAAAGGCTCTGTGCGCCAGCTCGGTGCTGGGCCCCTCCCTCTCCGCCCTGCCCCTCGGCCTCACAGCACCCCATTTTCAGGTGCGTACCTCACTGCTTCAGTCACAGAACCAGCGGGCAGCAGAGCAACAGCAGTATGGGCTCCAGATTGAGGCCTCGCAAAAGGGGCAGCTGCTGAAGGGCTTCTGTCCCCGTCCTTGTTACCCACTGTGACAACCCAGGAAGGTTGGTGTGACCTCAGGCAGGCGGGTCCTCATGGCTCACTGGCTGTGCCTTTGGGAATTGGCCTACCCAGTGGAATTTTATTTTAACTCCCAAGCAATACTCACCACTCTTTCCAGGTCGTTGCGGACTCACACAGAGTGGCGAAAATCTGGGTGGCTCTGCTCACCGGCTCCCGGCGAAAGTCCAGTCTGGTGAAGCTCTGCATGCTTACGTCAGCTCACACTGTGAACAAGTGTCCTCCGCATGGTCTCTTCAGTGCCGTGCTTTTTGCATTTTTGTGCTTTTGGGTGGTGATTTCACTGTTGACAACAGCTGCTGGCATAATGCTGAAGTGCTGCCGCAGGGTTCCTAAACACCACAAGGCTGCAGTGCCCTTCCAGAGAAAACTGGCGAGACAGACAAGCTTCCTTAGGTCAACGAATCGGTAGCATAAACAAGGTGTGTAAACAGAAAGACACCTAAAACAAGGTTATGTATTGATTAATTGATGACAACGTGATCAGAGGCTCTCAGAAACCTAACCCTGTATTTTCCTGGGAATATTTGCGAATTCAGTGTTCCCAGCAATGTTGTACAACATGATTACCACGAATAAAGACTTAGACCGTATTTTCACCCTTTTCTGGTGAAGACACATGGCTAAGAGAGGTTAAGTCAGCACCTGGGTGCTAGCACAGCTAGTGAGTTTCAAGCCAGACTGCTAAGAGTTAAGCCTCCATTCTTTTAGAAGGTGTGGGGTAAATGCTGGTGGCCTGGGACATAAGTGTGGCGGTGGACACCAACTTGGCATTAAATAGCATTATCTAATGTTCTTTTTCATTAATATTTCAGTCTTTATGATGGATACAAGTGAAAGCCTGAGCTTGGTGAGAGTCAGTCCTTAATGCGTCTCAAATCCTCCTAATTCCCCTAGAAAGAGCAGCTCCTAGGTTCACAGGGTCTAGCTGGAATTTAGAAACAATTATTTTTATACTTGCCTTCAAATAAAATACCATAAATAATGGCTTTAAATAATGGTGTTTAACTTCCAACAAAGTGATTAAAAGTTTCTTTTCAAATACATGCAGTTCAGTAATGGTGTAAATATTTAAAGAGAAATGTAAAGTGTAAGACAAGTCCCAAAGGCGGCATGTTAGTGGTATGTGGATGAGGCCAGAATCAAGAGGGTGACATGTGAGTGCCGGGTGGTTTGGGGGCGCTGGCGATGTTCTGTTTCTTGATCTAGAGCTGAATACACAGAAGTGCATTAAAACTTTTAATGGCTTAAACCAGTGTGGCTACCCCAACACCAGATTTTTTTTTTTCAGTCTGGAGGTCAGAAATCTAGAATGGGTTGGCAGGGCTGCGTCCTTCTGGAGACTCTAGAGGACAATCTGTTTCCCTGTCCTTTCCTGCTTCCAGAGGCTGTTGCACCCCTTGGCTTGTGGCCTCTTCTTCCATCTCCAAAGCCAACATCAAATCTGTCTCTCCTGCCTCCCTCTCTCCTTTATAGAGACCCCTGTGGTTATATTGGATCCAACTGGATAATGCTGGATAATCTCCCCATCTCATAATCCTTAAACACAGCTGCAAAGTCCCTTTTGCTATGTAAGGTGACATATTCACAGGTCTGTGATTAGGACGTTGGGAGCCATCATTCTGCCTACCACACGTGCTAGCATGGGTACACGGGAACACATGTAGAAAGAGGGAGGGCGTGCACGTGTGTGGGTGGGTGTGGAGCCTACAGAGGGGGCCCTGGGTAACTAAGGCTCCTCCATGCGTGCAGCTACCATCTGCCCCTGTCTCCTCAAGACCTCCCTTTACAGCCAGCCAGCAAGGTGGCCTTTTCTCTCCCAGCTGGGACCAGGGAAGAAAGGAGGGAGGGGATCGCGCGGTGGGGCCAGGC
The DNA here is from genome assembly GCA_032199065.1 of Smutsia gigantea. NCBI lineage: Eukaryota > Metazoa > Chordata > Mammalia > Pholidota > Manidae > Smutsia > Smutsia gigantea. Next base: position 65,960 of record JAVSCE010019780.1, on the reverse strand, counting down.
AGTGCCCAGAGCCTCTGCTGAAGACATGAATGGTTGGGGTGGGGAAGGCGGGCCCGGACCACCCGCAACAAGCACTCCATTCAGTTGCTCTTTAATGGGCTTCCCTGACAAACCGGCTTCAGTCTGTCTTCACCCGGAGCCACCTGGTCACATTTCTGGCCACCACCAGCCTTCCTCTTTGCTTGGCGGAGTTTGGGGGTTTTATAAATTGTAAATCCATCTGCCTTCATGATTGGACCACTTATTTTCAAAACCAAGATGCCCCTTGGAAAGCGTTTATTAGTGATAATTAGTAATTTATTAGTTATAATGAAAAGGTATCATTTCTGTGCTACTCACCTCCCACATCAGCATGGTAAACCCTTCACGCACATTATAGCCCTTAACCCCTGTGCCAGCCCCTCAAGGGGAGTGTTCTTGCCACCCATGTTTAAGGATTCAGCATCTGAAGGGCAGAGAGGGTCAGTGACTTGCCCAGGGTCCTGAAGCGAGTGAATAGAGGAGCTAGGAGTTGGGTGCGGGCCCTAAAGGTCACCCACACTGCCTCGCTGGGGTGAGAGGGCGACTGGAGAGCCATTCCTGTGTGTCAGTCTGGCTTTCCCGGGATCCAACTGTCCTGGGGAGGGCAGGAAACGTGGCCCAGGTTTGGAGCTGTGCCTTGTCGGTTTCAGGGTAAGTTTTTCGGTGTCATGGATGGCTTTGGGGAGGCCTGCTGGTGCTTTGGGGAGGCTGTGTGACCCTGAGGGAGTGGCTTGGTGCCTCTGGGTCTCAGCTCCTCATCTCTAACTTTGGAGAGCTGAACTTGGTCTCTCAGGGCCTTCTAGGGCTGACCTTGACGGGCTTTTGCAGGGACTGTGACCCGCCAGAAGGCTGCGGGGGGCTTGCTGAACCCACAGGGGTCGCTCCAGAGCCCTTGGTGACATGCCTCCTCCTCTTCAGGCCGTGGCCCACGGTCCTGGGGGAGTGGTCTCCATCTTCCAAGGGTATGGATTAAGTGTGAGGCTGGAGATATTTACACCTGATCTTCCTTCCTTAAAATCAAATAAATTAGTATTTAGAATACAATTGCTGAGGCTTCTGGGAAGTTGGCAGGGTAGGAGGCTCCTGTGGTCACTTCCTCCCACAGATGCACTGAGGCAGCAGCCACGGGTAATGTGACGCACTCTGAAATGACCTGCAGACCGGCAGGACAGAGCCCCCACGGCAGACGGCATCAAGAGAAGGCCACCTGGAGAAGGATAAAAGCGTCAGCGACATGGTTGGGACCCAGCGCCCCCCCCCTCCCTGCCCTGACCTTCACATGCCCACCCACAAGCGGGAGGAAAGCGGCACCAGAGGGAGGGGGTCAAGCCCCACACCAGGCACCCTGAGCCCCGGGAACCTGCACCATCGGGTTTTTAAAATCAGCAGGGCTTAACTCTGGGAGAGCTGCAGGGCTGTGGGAGGCTGGGTCTCTGCTCTGTCAGTCAGTCTGAGACCTGGCACGGAAGAAACAGTTTAAGTGCTGGGGTCACACATAAAGGAGATTTACTGACTAACTTCGGGGACACCAGAGGTGGGGGGGACCTGCGGGAGCTTTCTTCAGGGGAGGATTATGGGGCGCCCCACTTTTCTTGCCCTTCTCCAGCCCAGCTGTCTAGACACTTGTGGGAACCAGTTGAGACACTCTCCATCTGAGGTGCCAGTACCACCTGCCCCACCCCAGAGTCCCCTTGTAGACTCACCGCACCCAAGCCACCCACCGGGCAGGAGCTGGCCCTGCCCCCCAGCATGCCTGCAGTGGGTGTAGCCAGGCCTCTCCTGCAGGCGCCGGGGTAAGCCCTCCCCACCGGGGCCCACAGAAGTCGCAGCCAGTCATTGCTGACAGCTGGGCTGAGGGCTGGCCCTGCCCACCAGGGCACTCACAGAGGGTGTGGCCCGGCCACAACAGGAGGGACCCTCCTGGAGCCCCTGGTTCTGGTGACCAGGGGTATTGGCTACTGGCACCGCAGGACGCTTCCTAAGACCAGGAGACATGGCTAACTTACCTGATACATAGGAACAGACCCAGAGAGCCAGACAAAACGAGGACGTAGAGGAATATGTTCCTAATGAAAACACCTGACAAAATGCCAGAATAAGAGGTAAACAAAACAGAGAAAAGCAATCTTTGAGAGATACAAGGCAAACCTCCGGTGCGAAAGAATTCCAAATAATTTGTGTAGCTATCCCTCTTTCAAGGAAGGGGGAGCTTAAGTCCCAAGCCTTAAGCGCGGGCTGTGCACAGTGCCTTCCTTCCCGAGTACAGAACGGGAAGGGGAAAAAGAGCGCTTTGATAGTGGGACACCTGACAGGCACTGCCTCGTGCAGGTGATTGAGGTGAACATCAACAGTGATAAGTTTCGTTGACAGGCATGTACCTTTTCTCTGGTGTGATGAGAATGCCCTTAGCCTCTGTGGTCTCCCTCCCCAAAACTCTAGGCCCCGTCTAATCATGAGAAGACCAGCAAAGCTCAGTAGAGAAGTATGGCTGACCGGCTCTCAAAGCTACCAAGGCCATCGAACACAAGAGAAGTCTGAGAAAGTGTCACCCCCAAGAGGACCCCAAGCAGACATAACGATTACATGTACGGCGATATCCTGGATAGGATCCTGGATAGGATCCTGGAAAAGAAAATAAAAAGACAGTAAGTAAAAACTAGTGGATCTGAATAAACTATGGACTTCCATTAATACGAATGTGTCAATATTGGTTCATGAATTTTAACAAATGTAGCAGGCTGGTAGAGGAAGCTGGGTGGGGAGTACAGGGAAGCTCTCTCTCTGTACTCCCTTTGCAATTTCTCTGTAAATAGGAAATTCTTCTAAAATTAAAAGCTTACTTTATAAAGTTTTAAAACCTTTCTGCATCTATCATCAGACATTATAAGTAACTTGCAAAGAATAATAATTTTGCTAGATATTCATGTACTTTAATCAGTTGCTTAGCCATATCTATTTCTAATGTTTTTCTGAAGAATGTTTTTTTTTTAATTTGGTCTTTTTTTTCCCCTCAAAGATTTGCCTAGAAATCATCTTCAAAATGACATCTTATGATTAATAAAATGGAAATCGTTGCCACCCTTCAGAGACTTTTCTCTGTAGATCACAATATTTTTAATAGGAATATAGTTTACCTGCAGAGGTACCTGGTACGTTCAGAGCAAATTCGGCAACGTGGAGGATATTCTCGATTCTAATTTCTTTAGATAGGAAGGGTTAACTATTTCAGCCTAAATATTTTTACTAGTAGCATCTTTTAAACCTCCATTTAGAGTACCTTTCTTTAACAAGTATTATGAGAAAATAAATCTCATCAACTAAGTTGACTTTGTAACTTAAAAAAAATATTTTGCCAATTGTAGATGCTGCAGACCTTAAGTCTTCTGTCTACCTTCAATCCAAGCACAAAACATAGATTTGCCCCATTAAAAGTAGGAGCTCCATCAAACTACTCTTTGTACCAAGCAAAACATTCCAGAGAAAAAGTATAGAATTTCTAAGTTAAATCTTGGCCCCCCTTTGAGCTCTCACTACTTAAATGTGTCCAGCAACTCCCTTGCTTTTGAAGGGTGAACTTAGAAGTTTTCCAGTGTAAAATAACTGAAATTTGCTAAAAGCCTTGTTTAAAATATCTAAAATTTAATAGAAGTTTCAAACATTACAGTTTATTTGGGCACACTTGAACACTCCGATGAAAGATTTTCAGTTGTTTTGAACAAAATTTTGAGGATGCATTTACAGTGTTCAGTTCCATTGTGAACACTTAAGATGGCTTACAAAGTAATTCTTCAGAGGCTCAAACATTTGAAAACTTTGGCTGATGTCAGAGAGGAAAAAGAGAAGACATCCTGTGAGGCACGGTTGTGCCAACTCGGACAGGTGACTGAGGCAAAAAGAAAAACCAATACTGTTTACCCTGCCTTTACCTAAAATCTGATATTTTGTTCATCAAGGACAAAATTTTTTGCTTTAGTTCTTACTTTTTAAATATTGCATTAGAAGAGTATTTATTTATCTTGGTCTATGTGCTTTTGGTGGCCTCTTAAACTTTGCACCTGGGGCAGATGCCTTCCTGCTCACAACCTAGTCTGAGCTCTGCTGCCCTATTGAAACGTTTTATATTAAATGTCAGTTTGCCACAAAAATATTGTAGTGTAGTTACACTTTACGTATATATGTATATGTTTGTGTGTGTGTGTGTGTGTGTGTGTGTGTGTGTGTGTGTGTGCAAGTGTACATACAAATAACTACAAGTTCTGTTTCAACTGATATACCATCACAGCTTGTTCTAGCCCGGTTTTCAATTATATGTGCGCCACCACCAATTTCAAGTTCATTTCTGCTCCATGAATTTCCTAATTGGATATGAATATTGTTTTTTGCCATGCTGCTGTGTTCTGCTAAAATTTATATTCATATTTGCAAGTACAAATAATTCTATTTTCAATGCTGAACTTTGTAAATGAATTTGCAAGAATGTGTACAACAGGGTCAGATGTTTCACCCCCACCAGGATGAACTCCCAAAAGCTTGGCTTTGAGTCCATTATTGAAATAATCGAATTTCTATACGAAGCACTTGATGCTCTTGATTTAAAATTGCTGAGGGTCAGTATGTTAGGTTGCAAAGAGCAGAGCCCCTGTCAGGGAACTTTGTGACGGGCATGACTCCACCAGGAGCTAGGAAGGAAGCTCATGGAGGTCTGAGCTGGAGCCCCAGGGGCCAGGCTAAGAGACCATGTGGAATCTACTAGGCACGCGGTGGCAGAACATCCCCTGGATGTCTCCTTCCTGTGGTTCTGCTCCCACATGAAAGCTCTTTCCACACTGGCCAAGTTCCTGAACCAGGCCATCTGAATGGCTAGGTCATTTTCTTGAGCGAGGGCATGGGAGGGTGGCCAGCCTGTGGATTGGGCCAGCCTTTAGTCCAGTCAAGGGGCAAGTGGTGGCACAAGGTCACTTGGGACAGAATGGGTTAGCCTGCAGCACACAGGCATTTTCCTTAGGGGCTGTAGCTATGCCCTCAGTGGGCACTGACTGGTGGCCCTGGTACGGTCAGTACACGACTGCTGCTGGGCCTCAGTGACTCCTCCTCCAGACAGCTCCTCTCTACTGATGGCCCATCTGACATTGATGACTGCTACTCTATTACTGGAAGCTGCTCTTCATGTCCATATAGCCAGACATTCTAAAAAGGAAAATGTGTCCTTCATAGTGACCACTGTCCACTAAAACAACAGTCCCAAAATTACCCAGAGGAACCTGCCAGCCTCTCTACAGGCTTGACACCACCTCGGGACCCCAACAGGGAACATTTATGGAGCCCTTGTAGAGCATTTCCCAGCCTCCCTTGCACCCTTCCCATGGTGGCCACGTGACACAGTGATATTTAAGGGCAGATCGTTGCTTGAGATTTCTAGGAAAGCCCCTGCAAACAAGGCAGGCTCAGCGCCCACGCGCCTGGATCTTCCCGTCTCCAGGACTGCAGGTGCGCAGCGAGAGGCAGAGTAGCCACCTCAGACCATGAATGGGTGAGAAAAGGAAAGATTCTGGGCCCCTGATAGCGTTAAGGACCCACTGTAGCAGAACTGGATTGCCTGTCTCCATGTTTCTTTTATTCAAAGGAAGGAAATTAAACTCTCATTTGTTTACATTGCTGTTGGGGAAATCTCCCAGAATATCATTCCTAACTGTGTTGGCATCCAAATCTCTTCTTTCCAACTGAGTTCAGTGCAGAGTAATTCGATGGAGCCCCGGGGAAGCACATATACAGTCCAGTGTGGTGACCCTTCCCTTGTCTCCAGGCACTGTTTTCTCAACCAATGGCAAGGAGAAGCAGCCCTTAGATCTGGGACACAGTTCTGGGAATCATGAAGACCCCCAAGGATCCTGCTTTTATCTGGGTCATGTGCCCTCACGCTTTCCACAGGTCTTTCTGATCCAGGCCATGACTTTGCTGTACTGAAACTCAAGTCACATTCAATTCCCATCACAGACGTTCCTGAAGTGCAGTGGGAAGCAGAAGTCCCAAAGAGGGAGGGAGAGAAGAGGAAAACAAGGCACCATAAACTGTTTATTTAGAGACTTTTCATTGTCTAAGATAAAGTAAAATAGTAAAACAGTGCCACAGATTTTGCACTTTCTCTTCCGGACCAGGCATTTTGTACCTTTGATTTTGTCTTAGCCTCATAACAGTCTTGTAGATTAGCATTATTCCACTTTCACAGGTGAAGAGATTAAGGCTCAGAGGTCAGTGACATACCCAAAGCCACACCGCAGACCTGATTGGCCCACACCCCTTCTTGTCTGCCCTCCCAGCACGGAGTCATTCTCCCCAGAGCAGTCAGAATGACCTTATTTTTAATACATGATTCCCATCATGCCTCTGTTTCAAACTTTTTGATGTGTTCCCACTGCTGTTCTAGACAGACTGGCTCGTCGCCCTGAGACCTGGCCCCTCTCTCTCTCACATTACTTGCCCTCAAAGGTTTGTGCTTCCTCTTACACAAAGCCTTGTCCTGTGCTATATTATGTCACGTCATGTCACGTCACGTCATGTCAATGTGCCCATACGCCCTCTGCCCAGAATGTACTACTCCACCTCCTTCTCCTAGGACTCTCCCACAAAAAATGGTTCCTTATAAGATTGCAACTTTTGGGTCCACATTCTTAAGCCCTTTTTTTCAATCCCCCAATAGACAGCACTCTGACCCCTCAGGGTGACTTTGCTCAGGGTGAGACTCTTACCTCCTGGGAATTGTTTGGTCTGGGCTCCGCCACCACTAGCCGATGCAGTCTCCCCTTTCCCTTGCAATCTCCCCCAACTCTGCGCTAACATAGGCTCAGGAACTGACTCTGTTGGTTTCAAATGTTTATTTCCCTTCTTTCATGTATATAGAAGCTTATTAGGCTGCAAGATTATTTAATTCTTCTTGGGGTTCTATATGGTTTTTGGAGGCTATATGGAGATGTTAAGATATTGGTGTCTTAACCCCTCCAGAAACCTGAAACAAAATTTGTTAATTTTATCAGTAACTTATAAAAAAACCAACTACCTAATTTTGTCTTCATTGGTCCTCTTTGTTGTGTTAGTTTCTACTTCATTTACTTTTGTTTTGGTCTTTTCTTTCTTTCTCTTCTATTTATTCTGCTATTCCTTTCCTAACTTCTTAAATAGGTTACTTAGCTCAGAGTGTTCAGCCTTTCTTCCTAAGCACTTACGGCTACAAATTTCCCTCTAAGTATCACTTTAGCTGCATCTCACACATTTTGGTAGGTAGTGTTTTCATTAACCTTTGGTTCTAAGTATTTACTAATTTTTCTTTGATCCACAAGTTGTCTATAACTGAACTTACCAATTTCCAAATGTTTAAATTTTAAAGTCTTTTTGTTTCTGATTTTTGACTTAATTACATTATGTTCAGGAAGTGTTTTCTTAATAATTTGTATGATACAAATTATTCAAAATGCATTTGGACTTGATTTTTATGGTGTCCCATAATGTAAATTTTAGCTATAAATTGAGTGTTAAATTTGGGTAGTTGAGTCCTCTGATTTCATTCTTTCCCAAAATTATTTTGGTTAGTTGAGTTCTATATAAATATTAAAATCAATTTGTATCTATCTACAAAAAATTCTGCCAGCATTTTTTTTTGAATTGTGTTGTTTATAGGTCTGTTTGGGGATCATTGACATCTTAGGTCTGTCCCTGTTTATTTCAATCTCCTTTGATTTCTGTCATCGGTGTTTTATTATTTTCAGCACATATCCTGCAAGTATTTTGTAAGATTTATACCCAATTATATCATTTTTTGGTACTATTGCAAATACTATTTTTAAACCTCAGTTTCTAATTGTTCATTGCTAGTATATAGAAATATAATTGATTTTTGTGTGCTAACCTTGTAACTTGTATCATTGTTAAATTCTCTTAAAAGCTTTACATTTTTTGTAGATTCCTTGAGGTTTTCTACATAGAACCATGTTATCTGCAAATAGGGACAGTTTTATATCTCCCTTTCCAACTCGTATGCCTTTTATTTATTTGTCTTGCCTTAATGCACTATGACATCCAGGACAAGGTTGAACAGGAATGGTGAGAATGAACATCCTTGTTCTTGATCTTAGGGAGAAAGCATTCAGTATTAACCACTGGGTATGATGTAGGGTTTTTTTTTATATGCTCTTTATCAGGTTAAGAAAGTTTTCTGTTCCTCATTTATGAGAGTTTTGTGGATGTTATGAGACTATTTCATGAATGTCCATGAATGGATGTTGAATTTAGTTAAATGCTTTTCTGCATTGATTGATATGTTCATGTGAATTTTCATCTTTGGTTTGTTAATATAGTGGCTTACATTGATTTATCTTCAATGCTTTGCATTTCTGAGATAAGGCTCCCTTATTTTTTATATATTGCTGGATTCAATTTGTTAATATTTTGTCAAAGATTTTTTAATCTATGTTCATGAGGGATATTGATCTATAGTTTTCTTTGTCTAGTTTTGTAGTACTGTCTGTATCTGGTTTGGGTATCAGGATAAAGTTAGCCTCTAAAATGGACTGGGAAGTGTTCCCTTCTCATATATTTTCTGTAAGACATTATATGTCAAAAGATTGGTTTGATTTCTTCTTTAAACACTTAGTAGAAATTTTCTAGTGAAATCTGGGTCTGCAGCTTTCTTTTTCAGATGGTTTTTAACTATAAATCCAAATTTTTTAATAAATTAGGACTATTCAGGTTATCTATTTCTTCTTGGGTGACTTTTGGTAATTGTAGCTTTTAGGGAATTTGTTTTATCTAAGTTGTCAATTTATTTTGTAGAGCTGTTCATATTATTATTCCCTTTAGCCTGCTAATGTGTGTAAGGTCTGTGGTAATAACTCACCTATCATTCCTGATATTGGTAACATGTGTCTTTTTTTTTTCTTAGACAGTCTACCTAGACATTAATAATTTTATTATTCATCTTTTCAAAGAACCAGCTTTTGTTTCATTGATCTTTCTCTACTGTTTTCTTGTTTTCAATTTCATTGAATTTTGCTCTTATTTTTATTATTTCCTTTTCTCTGCTTTCTTTGGGTTTATATTTCTTCTCTTTTTCAAGTTTCTGAAGGTGAAAGCTTAGATGTTGATGTGAGATCTTTCTTCCTTTCTAATATAACCACTTAATGCTACCAGTTTCCCTCTAAGCCTTGCTCAAGCTGCATCTCATAAATTTTGGTATGTTTTATTTTTATTCGGTTCAGAATATTTTCTAATTTTCCATAAGACTTTCCTTTTGACCCATAAATTATTTAAAAGTGTGTTTTTTATGTTCAGTATAATTAAAGATTTTCCAGTATTCTCTGCTATAAATTTCTAGTTTCCTTATGATCAAATAACATACTTTGCATGATTTCAATTATTTTAAAATTACTAAGACTTGTTTTATGACTGAAGATCTGCTCTTTCTTAGTGCAGGTTCTTTGCACACTTGGAAAGAATTTGTTTTCTGCTGGGTTTTGATAGAATATTCTATAAATGGCAATTGAATCCAGTTGATTTATGGCTCAGTTCTTCTGTATCTTTGCTATTTCCTATTTACTTATTATATTAATTACTGAGAGAGGACTGTTGAAGTCTCCAACTGTAATTTTTTGTGGAGTATTCCATTTCTCCTTTTAGTTTAGTCAGTTTTTGCTGCATGTATTTGTTATTAGGTGCATACACACTTAGAAATTTTATGTCTTCTTGGTGAACTGGCCCTCTTATTGTTTTCTATGTGTCCCTTTATCCTTTTCTTTACTCTGAAGCCTATTTTGTCTGATATTAATATAGCCACTCCAGCTTTCTTTTCATTGGTGTTTACATAGTGTATCTTAATCTTTTTTAACAGTTTTATTGAGGTATAATTCACATATCATAAATTTGCCCACTCAAAGAGTACTCTTCAATGCTTTTTAGTGTATGTATCTTAGTCTTTTAACCTATCATTAATTATATCAGCATAATAATAGGCAACATAGCTTGTTTTCTTTTAATCCGTTTTGACCATTTCTGTCTTGTAATTGGTATATTTAATCCATTTAGATTTAATGTAATTATTGACACATTTGGATTTAAGTCACATTTTACTACCTATTTTCTGCTTGCACTCTGTTTTTTGTTCCTCTGTTTCCCCCTTTCCCTCTTTCTTTGAGTTATTTAAGCTTTTTTCAGTTTATCTACTTTAGTTTTTACTCTGTCTTGTTGATATTTTTTTTGTGATTGCAGTATACATATATTAGCTTTTCACTGACTACTTAGAGCAAACATTTACCCCTTAAATAAAATTTAGAAATCTTACCACCATATAAGTCCTTTTACTCTCCTTCCTTTATATTAAAACTGTCTTACATATCATATCACATTAAAAACCTCATCAAACAATGTCATTATTTTTGCTTTCAACTGTCAGTCGTATTTTAGATTACTCAAAAGAAGATGAAGAGTCTATTTACCCAGATGCTTACCATTTCTGCTGTTTGTCCTTCATTCCTGTTGTTCCAGGTTTTCCTATGATATCATCTCCCTTCCATCTGAAGAACTTAGTATTTATTTTAAAACATGTGCTGGCAACAGTCTCTAAGTTTTCCTTCATCTGAGGATATTTTTATTTCTCCTTTATTCCTAAAGGATATTTTCACTACATATAGAACTCTGGATTGTCAGTTCTTCTCTTTCAGGGTCTCAAAAACAGTTTCACTTCCTTTTAGCTTCCACTGTTTCTGAGGAGATATTGACAGTCATTCAAACAAATGTTCTCCTATAGAAATGTGCTTTTTCTCTGACTACTTTCAAGAGTTTTTTTCTTTGTCTTTAATTTCAAGACACTTGATTATCATGCATCAGGGAGGTGATTTCTTTGAGTTAATCTTGTCTGAGGTTTGCTGAATTTCCTAAACCTGTAAATTTGGGAAGCTTTTAGCCATTACTTTTCAATTATTATTTCCTGAACTGCATTCTTTCTCTACTCCTTCTAGGGCTCTGGTGACATGAATGTTTGATACTTTGGTGTTATCTCACAGGTCCCTGAGATTCTGTTCGATTTTTTTCAATCTCTTTTCTCCCCATTGTTCAGATTGGATAATTTCTATGGGTCTGTCTCCAAGTTCACTGACTCTTCCCTCTGTCATCTCCATTCTGCTATTGAGTCCATCCAGTCATTTAAAAAATTTGGCAATTGTATTTTTCAGTTCTATAATTTCCACATGTTTCTTCTTTATATCTTCTATTTCTTCACTGGAACTTTCTTTTTATTCATTGCCACAATGTTCACCCTTACTTCTTAGAATTTATAATAGGCACTTTAAAGTTTTGATCATCTCAATTTCCATGTTCTCTCAGGATTGACATCTGTTAATTGCCTTTTACTGTGCGTTGCGATTTTTCTAGATCTTCATACCCCAAGTCATTTTAGATTGTTGCCTACACATTTTGCACATCATGTTATCCAGCTCTGGGTTTTGTTTAAATAGTAAAGAGAATGTTGATTTTTTTAAAAATATGTATTAACAGACAATAGGCCTGGGCTAGGTTCAGGCTACAAGTTTCAACCACTTTCTGTGGGCTCTGGCTCCAATATCAGTCCAGTTTTTCAAAGCTATTTGCAAGGCTATTCAAATGTGTTCTACGTGTGCCACACCAGTGGCCTGTCTGAGGCCTGGGTTGCAGTCTGCCTCATAGTTCACTTCTTAAAACCTTTCAGACTCTGTTTAGGATCAGATCCATGCAACCACAGTTTGGAGGTGATTCCAGAAGCTCTTACACAAATTTATGAGATGGTTCTCTCCTCTTCCCCTCTCCTCTCCACAATTACCTCCAACACTTTCGGGCTCCCTGGGGCCTTCCTCCCCAGTCTCCCAGCCCAGGGCTTTAATTTGCCAGCTCTGCTAGGCACTCCTTAGGAGTGCATCTGTGTCTGGGGTTAAGCAGCGGGAAGACAGGGAAGGGAAAAAAAGCAACAAGAATTTGCCCATGCTTTTATGTTCACAGGTCTTCTGGTAGACAGACTCTCTTTCTGTCAAAAATTTTTAACCTACTTGGCTCATGTTCAAACCACTGTTGCCACTATCACTGCTTGCTGTAAGATTGCCTGAAGGCTGGGATGGGAGATAAAGGAGTTCAAGAAAAAATAAACAGGAAAACTTCCCACTCCCTCTGACCCTTAGGTGCCTCTTTCCTACTCTTCAGACCAGCAAGGATGCTCTATATGCTCTCTTTAACCTCTTACTACCTACACTTGGTGTGTCGTTCCAGGTTTCAGGCTGTCTTTGAGTCCAGGCCAGGCAATACTGGAGGGGAAAGAAATGAGAAACTGACCCCAGTTCAGTTGTACTCCAAATTCTTATTTCCTTCCCCAATCTATGGGCTACTAGTTACTTTTCAAGTCCTCAGATAAGCTGGTCCATACATTCCAACCAGGGTTTATAATTACATTCAGTAGGAGACAAGATTGAGTGTGTTTGCTCCATTTTTCCCAGAACTAGTCTTCGTCCATTGGATTTAATTTCCATTATAATTATCATTTCTGGAAATTTGATTTGGTTCTTTTTCATATTCATCTGATCACTTTTGATACTCTCATTCTTGTGTCGTACGTTCAATCACTTATTCAATTTCTTTAAGCAAACCACACACAATTATTTTAAAGTCTATAACAGATAATTCCAATATCTTTACTCATTGGTCTGATTCAGCGATATTGTTTCTGCTGACCCTCATTTCATGTAGCTTATTTCCTCTTCTATTTAATGATTTTTTTTTTCAGTATGACCTCCTGTTCCTTGGAAGTTTGTCTGTGAGAATTCTTTGCAGCCTAGATATAAAGGGTGTTCCCCCAGGGAGCATCTGCAGCCGCTTCACCAGACATATGGGGAGCACTTTGAACTGCATGTTTAGTTTTGTTGTTATTTTGTTTTGTTTTGTGTTGTGTTTTGAGGAGAAAAGCAAAGGGGAAAGTATAGGCAGGATGAATTCTGGCACCACACCCATTTGAAACTGGGCATGTCCCAGAAATTCTCAGGGAAGACCTTTCTTTCCTCTACTCCAACTCCAGTGAAGTGATAGACAAATTCCTGCACTCTTTTCCCCTAGTTAACAAGCACTCTGGGATCCTAGCTTTACGCAGGGGCCTTCTAACCTATTTCTGCCTTGACTGGCCTCAGGAATTATCTTCTGTGCCCAGAGCTCTGTTGCCTGTTAAACCCAGTCTTTGGGTCACCAGAGGCAGATATCCCTTGGGCAAATGCTGGCTCCAAATGTATTTACCTCTATGGACTGAGTATTTCTTGATACCTCTGAACACTGACATTTCCCTTATTTTCTGTCATATAACCTATGTTGTTAAAAATCTACTGGAAATGACAACTTTGACTTCTGATAGGGAGTTCATCCTGGTCACACATATTGTGATAGTTAATGAACTTCTATTTCTCCTGCTGGAGTTCAGATTTGCTTCTGATTAAATTTTTCTCCCTCTTCATCCCTGTCCTCTCCTGGCTTGGTCAAGTTTTTCTGTATTTCTTATTTCAAATCCTATCACCACCACCTATCATCACTTGGTTATTGAGAAATTCGACTCTGCTTCTCAATTTTGTTGCTGGTTATGCTTGTTCCCTTCTCACCTATCATTTTGGAAGATCTTAGAATACTTTTATTTTCTACTCTCTAAAATGTCCTTTCCCTTCCATGGGTATGTTGATAATTTAGACCAGCGCTGTCCAAAAGAACTTTCTGCAATGAAGGAAATGTTCTATATCTGCTTTGCCCAATATAGTAGTCACTAGCCATGTGTAGCCACTGAACACTTGAAAAGTGGCTAAGGCAACAGAGAAATGAATATTTGATTTTATTTAACTTTAATTAATTTAAGCACAAGGAGCCAAATATGATTAGTGGCTACCATACTGGGGATGATGCAAACTTCAATTCTTTCATTTCTGACTCTTAAATAGTCTTTTCCCTGACACCATGGCTTTCTTTGTTTCAAAAATCCCTACTTAAAACTACAAATGATTAAGTCATCGTTCATCTATATTTAACTCTAGCCATTCCTTCCTCTTGTTTCCTGTACACTTTCTCATCCTCTATCTTGTGATCTCCTCTCTAATCCAGTTTTTATTTGGTTTGAGTATTTCGTTCAGGTTTCATGTGACCCCAAGATGCCCTGAAAGAATTAATGGTATCTTGACTTGATGAAGACTCTTGGATCACAAATCTCTTCCGTAATAGGTCTGCTGAAGTTTTGTTATCCAGTATTGCAGAGGTAAAGACTAATGTTAGCTTAATTCTCTTTGAAAGCCATCTTTTCTCACCTGTATGGACCTTCATGATGTCCCCTTTATCCGTGAGCGGCAGATATGAATCTCAGACGACAAACTGAGGTATGTGAGAAATAGGACTTTCCTTTTTTAACTGGATTGTATTTCTATTTTGAGCCCTTATTTCACTCAGATGGAGATCACTGAATTTTAGGCAGGGCTACCTCTCAGTTCTTGGGTGGGGGTGGGGAATGTGTAGCACCTAGGTGGGGGAGGGGGGCACCAGGAGAATGCTGTCCTTAGTCATCTGTCTCGCTGTCCTCCTCTGAGACGTCTGGACATGGGACATTGGTGCCCACTGACCACGCAGGGCCTCCCTCTGGGCTCCACCTCAGCCTCTCCACGTCCTGCCCTCCGCGCCACACTCTGGGGCACATCAGAAACATGCTCCTCAGTTCACCCCACTCCAGCGGAGGGAAACCCTCTTGGGCACCCAGGAGCCTTCTGCTGCTCCTGGGAGCTCTGTGAGGCCACATCAGGCCCATCTTCACGGCCCAGACCCACTGGGCGACTTTGATTCCACTCCAGTACCTGTCCTGACCCAAGGAGGTCCAGGTTCCTCCCGTGTCCTTGGCTGGGCCAGGGCCCATCGCCTCTTCACGCTCGGATCCCAGACCTCACTAGGGGACGATTCTCTCCTCTCACTTCTATGAGTCTCCTCCCCACTCAGCTCATGGCATCTTGACTGAGTTTGGGGGGACACAAAGGGAGTGAGTAGTAAAGCAAAGACTGAACTGAAACCCAGATATCCAGGCACCAAGGCAGGTTCCGCGCAAGCCTCCAGTGAGCCTTCCCACAGCAGGACACGCCCCGCCCTGTGTGGGATGCCTGGGAACCCCGCAGGCAGCGCCTCACCTGCCAGGCGGGACACACTCATCACGCTGAATGGGTGAGGCTGAGGCCACCCAGGCAGTTCTGCAACGCACTGCTCCTCTTCATGTGTGGCTAAGTCCCCAGTGTGGGCCAGACATTGGCCACTGCTGGACCCATTAGCCAGGAGCTGTGAGGGGTGGACGGGGGAGGCGAAGGAAAGCAGAGTGAGGGTGCCGAGCGGCGTGTCACGCAGCACAGCCACATCGCAGCAATGTGGCGCCAGAGGCTGCACTCGGAGCTCTCCGTGCATTCTGTTCATGAACCCTTACATGCTCTTTTTGGGAACAAAAGAGAGGTCCTTCTTTTTCCTATTTTATAGATGGGGAAATTGAGGTTCCAAAGATTACCTTGATCAAGGTCACACCGTAAGTCACTGGACAAGCTGGATTCAAGTCAGCTTGAAAGTTAAGCCCCAAACCTCCATATCACGCAGCTTACTGCCCACCAGCCCAGTGTGATACCACCCACTGTACAGATGTGGAAACTGAGGCTGGAAGAGGAAGGAACTTGCTGGAATTAGTAGCAGAGCCAGACCCAAACCCCGGACCAGGGCCCGGCCTATTTAACTACAATGGTCTCTACCTACCAGGAGCGTCCACGCTAATGGGAAGACGGATCCCCATGTCCCTGCCCTGGGGTGGCAGCCATCATGGAGGCATAGAGTCTGTCCCGGCCTTTCAGGGTGACACAGCCTTTCACGCGGGGAGGCCCGCCAAGACCCTCCTCGGGGCCAGGCCGTGTGCACACCCCAGCACTAAGATAAAGGAGAGTCCAGCTTCTGGACTCGTGGTGGTGCGTCACGCTGAGAGGACACCTTCAGCAAGAAAGTGTCACCTGCACCTCACACTACGTCACCTCCTCCACCAACGCCCATAGCCTGCTCCCAGGCCCCGAGGACTGGGCAGCCCCACAGGAGGCCACACCCTCTGCCTTCAGCTGATTGGACCAGAGCTGGACACGGACCCAGGCTGGGCCAATCAGCTTCTCTCAGGTTTAGGGAGGCCTCCAGGGCACGGGTCCTCCAGGCCAGGCTGGTGAGAGGCCAGTGGCCCGTGGTGGCCACAGAAATACCCCTCTCAGATGTCTCACTGGGGAGCATAATTAACCAATGGCTTCAGCGACTGGGCTCTGGGTCTTAAAGACAAGGAAGTCCACCTCTTATTTTACACATAGGGAAACTGAGGCTCAGAGAGTGGGGTGACGGTGGTCAAGGGACGGAGTGAGGGAGTGGCCACTTCCACAGCTAGACATGAGCATATGGTTCTTCGACTAGCTACAAGTTGAAAATTAACAGAATGAAGACTGAGAAAGAGGCCTTCACCCGGCCACGCCAGCACTCACAGCGTCCACACAACCACTACTTCAGAAAGGGCTTCCTCGCCATCCGCCACGAGCCCGCTTTCCCGTTAAGCACACCGCTGCGTCCTGGGCCTGCAGAAGCCCCTCTTCCCACAAGTCAGTGACTGATCACAGCAGGAATATAAAGGAGGACCGTGGCTGGCAGAGGCAGGGACCCCTCTGACAGGCACCTTGGCCCAAGACTCCCCATTAGCCCTGCTGAACTCCCTCGGAACTCCCTCGGAACCGCCCCGCTGCTCAGCCCAGATGCCAGTGGTGAGGGCTCAGTGTTTGGAAAGACTCACATATGAAGCAGACCTGGAGCCAGCGCTGGGTAAACATGAACTCTCCCCAGAGACATCTGTAGACAAAGTTACCTGGAAGTTCAGAGGAAGGAGATCTTGGACCCAAGCGGAACAATCCTGGAGGTCTTCCTGGAAGAAATAGTATTTAACTGTCTGGAAAGATGCTATAGGGACCAAGATGCTTCCCCTCCGCCTGCGCAGGCCCCTCCTCCTCTATAAGCCTCCTGCACATCTAACCCTGCCTTGGCGTCTGCTTCTCAGAGAAACTGGATTAATTCCAGGTCCTTACCCTGCAGCCAGACTCTAGCTCCTGAAGTCATGGGACATTTGCGAGCCACACATCAGCTGGAACAGTGGGCCAGCAGGTGCGAGTCCTCACCAAGGCCAGTACCCATTACTCCGTAACACCCAAACTGAGGAAATTCACCCTCTGGTCCTGGGACCCGGGCACCACCTCCCCCTTCAGCACCCAGAACTGTTTTCCTCTCAGACGTCCCAGTTCTGAGACTCTCCCCACATATGCCTGAGGCAGACTGGACTACTAAGAGAAAGGGCTAGTTCTATATTCTATATATATCTTTATGTCTGTGTTTTATCATCCAGGAATTTATCAAGCATCTACTATGTGCAAGGCACAGTGATAGCAGAGTATTTCAGAAACTGCACAGGATTTGGAGGTGCTTGGAAAGCAGGGACTGCATTTGAGCATTCCCACACAGAGCTGTGTGACATTAAGCAAGTTACTTAGCCTCTCTGATCCCCTGTGTCCTCATCTATAAATGGGCTGTGGGAGCATTTCATGTTACAGAGCACAAGGAGCTGACAATAGCAGACTTCTACAAATAGCCAGAGATACTACTGTTAGGGCTGCAGCTATTTACTTATGTCCCTAAAGGAATGAGGTGGGTAGTGATCTAGCTCTGGCCCTTCATTCTGGGCACCCAGAGACCAACCTCTCACTCACAGCTCAGCAGCTGGAGCCCGTGTGCTGGGCAGCTCTGCGCCTGCTGAGGGGCGGGGTTCAATAGGAATCTGGCCGGGCTAAAGCTCATGCATGCGAAGCAGCCTTTACCGCCCCGCTGCTCAGCCCAGATGCCAGTGGTGAGGGCTCAGTGTTTGGAAAGACTCACATATGAAGCAGACCTGGAGCCAGCGCTGGGTAAACATGAACTCTCCCCAGAGACATCTGTAGACAAAGTTACCTGGAAGTTCAGAGGAAGGAGATCTTGGACCCAAGCGGAACAATCCTGGAGGTCTTCCTGGAAGAAATAGTATTTAACTGTCTGGAAAGATGCTATAGGGACCAAAGGAAAGGGTAGGACACTGGGGAAAAGAAACAGCAAGAGCAGAGGCTACGAGATGGAAAAGGATCAAATAGTTCACCTGGAGTGGAATAGGAAAGAAGGAGAAGAGTGAAAAATGAGGCCATAAGGGCCATTGGTGACAAGCAGGCATCAGTTTCTGGAGAGCCCTAAATGCCCTGGCTCTGTTCAACAGAGGAGCAACAGGGATTAGATTGCTCTCAGTGTGTATTAGCAAGCCAAGGCTGGTCCTGAGTTGCATGTCCAACGTTGGCCACCAGAGGGCGCCTCTGCCATCCAGGCAATGTGAGAACCAGAGCCTGGACTTAAGAAAGGCCCCAGGCCGTACTCACCGAGTCACCTGCCTCACTGTACAAGTGGAGAAACTAAGGCCCAGGGACCAGGTGACGTGGTCAAGATGAGGGAGGAGGCAGTGGTCACCTCAGCAGCTGGACACGAGAGCATGGCTCTTAAACTGCAATTTGAAAGTCAACAGAATTAAGACAGAGTCACCCACCCTGTCCCCACGCCAGCACACACAGCATTTACCCCACCCCTGCTCCAGAAAGGCTTTCCTCACCATCTGTCACGATGCCCAGCTCTCCACTGTTAGAGGATTGCTCCTTTACATGGAAATCCACCATGTCCAACCAATCTCCGTGTAAATGGATATGCCCAGTTAAGGGTTATAGTTTTCATCCTTGGGCTCTGAGGTGGGAGGGAGATCTGCACTGGATACTAGGGTCCTGGCTACAGCCCCAGGAGCTCACTGCAGCCTGGGAGCAGGAGAAATCTGCCTCTTTTCCCCAGGACTGTCCCCTTGCCTCTCCCCGTCCCTGGAACACACCTTCTCTACCTCCCCTGGTAATGTGGTCCCATTCAAACTCCCATGTAATTCCCTCTGGAAACTTTCCAATGTTCCTCTCCACCCTGTTCTGCAAAGCTCTCTGGATCCACCCTTACCAGCCCTCCACCCACCCTGATTCAGATGAGTCCCTACTCTCGATCTCAGCCCGTGGGAACCCCTCAAGGGTGGGGACCCTGCTCCCAGCAGCTGCTGCTGAATGTCTCTTCACTGCTCTTTGATGGAGGGGCACGAAATGGCCCCCGAGAGTTGGGACTGGAATCAAACCTGCATTCTAGTCCAAGCTCTACCACCAGCCATTATGGCTAAGTCCCTCCCCTTCTCCAAGGTCTTCCTACATGCTTTCTGCCCCCACAAGAGGAATGGCATAGACTCCTCTGAGATCCCTTTCCACTCTGATGTTTGACTGTGAGGTTTGACTTACAACAGCCCTTCAGAGAAATGTCAGCTCCTATTAGTAGAAAATTCATAAGGCCAAGAGTGTGGACCTTCCACCACCACTGTGGAACTGCCATCTCCTGTTCCTTAGACTATCTAATGTAAACACCAGGGCAGGAGGCGCTCAACAGTATGTGGAAGAGAGAATTACATAGAAGTGTTTGGACTGGTGCAGCAATGAGGCTGCCATTGCAGACAGTGCTCTCGAACTCAGACCATAAAAGGTGCAGGTGTTCCAAGAATCATTCATTTGCATTTTTTATGCTTAGAAAGCCTTTGAGATGCTACAGAATCAGTTTTAATGGTGGAATTTGAATTGTAATAGGCAGCAGGGGAGATTTTGGAGAACTTTCAAGAGCCCTCAAATTTCGCCTCTCAGTGCCTGTGCCTCAGGCTGGCTTGGCCTTTAAGGCCCTAAACCCCCTTGCTGCTCAAGCCCCCAGCCCCTTTCTGGTTCTCCTCAGGCTCCTTCCTCACAGCAGGAGGACTGGATGCCATGGTCACACTCCTTTTAAAAAATAAGCACAGGGCAGGCTATAGCCTAATTATGTGTTCTGGATGGTACCTTGGAATAGACCCTTGGTTTTCCAGCCTTTGTGTGGACCGAAGGGGTGGGAAGTTAGGGTGGGGCCTTGGGAGACCTGCCCGTCACCAGCCTGAGGGTCTGTATTTGGGAAACCTCGGAGAGAAGGCGTGGAGGCAAACAGAGCTGACTCTGGTCTCCACCTCCTGGGACGTGTCAGGTTGCCTCGCAGGCAGCTGAGGCTTGAGTAGGCAGGGGCTCACAGACATGCAGCTTCCACGAGCCCCAAATTCTCCCTCCTCCCTGCTCCTCTTCGTCACCTCCTGCTCTTCCCATCAAGCATACAGATGGTTTATGGGAGAGTGGGATGGCCCAGGGGCAGGTTCGGAGCACTGGTCGGGGAGTCAGGAGATGCAAAGCTGGTTCTCACCTCTGTCCTCAGACAAGTCGCTTTTCTTTCCTGGGCCACAATTGCTCCATTGATAAAAAGGGACAAGAATCGCTGCCCAGCCAAGCCCAGGAGAAGGCCCATGCTCTCAGGTTCCCAAGGCCTCTCCCTCTGCCTGACCGCTCTCTGCCCAGGCTTCCCGGGGCAAATGCCTGCTGTCCTAACCTTCAGCCAAGGGGTCTCCCCAGCACACCTTGCTCACTCTGTCACTGTTGAACTTAGTTTGGAGGTGGGGGGGTACAGCACCCTTTCTGATGTCTCCCACAAAAATCCCCTGAGCAGAGAGGTTCATTATTTGCAACAGAATAAAATTAGAATTTAAATATCAACTATTAAGACATAATAGTAATGATACTGACAACGTCTAACCCTCAGTGAGTGCTTACCATGCATATAACCACAAGAACCCCTTACAAGGAATTTAGGAAGGAGGCGCTTATCTCCATTTTACAGATGAGGAAACAGGAACAGAGAGCCTAAGTGGTAAAGATGTGATATACCCATGTTGTGGCATTTTACATGACTTAAAATCATGATGATATGCTGAAGTTTAATGCATGAGGAAATAGGTTATAATCTTAAGGTGGGGTGCATGTATATGTAAAATAGAATATATAAAAACAAAATATGAGGAAAAAAAAGAACGTTGAATGAAAATACACCAAAATGTTCACAGCCGTTTACTCTGGGAAACGGGTTTTTTCTATTTCCTTCTTTGTAGCTCTCTGTAATTTCCCCATCTTCTACAATAAGCAGGCATTCTTTTAAATCATGAAATGAAGCAGCCATCATATATGTTGTCTGTGAGCAATTTAAGAGAACCAATTCTGACCCCATTTAGCTCTGAAGAGAATGTGAGTAGCGAAGAAACCTTGCTCCGGAAGCTCCCCTGGGACTCGGCTTCCCAAGCTCAGAGGCTGCTTTACCCTCACAAGGTTCATCCATCCATCCATTCCCTCCCTCACCCCCCAGATGTCAGGCATGTGGGGAGTGGGGGAGAAAGAGATAGGCTCATCTCCGGCCCTCACTGAGCTCAGACTGGGAGACACTGAGGCCCTGAGCAGGGCAGGATGCAGAAGGGTAGTCTCTGGGCAGCAGGAGAGGGGCCGGGGGCAGACAGGACAGCACAGGGGGACGTGTCCAGGATCAGTGACTCTATCTTGGGCACCTGGAGGCTCAGCCCCTCAGGGCCACCCTGTTCACAGCTGTGTATTCCCGGAGTCCTGTGGCTTGAGACTGAGAAAAAAAATGAATGAATAAACAAACAAACAAATATGACAAATGACCAGCTGGGAAAATATCTGAACTTTTATCACAGACAAGGGACTCAGGTCTCTAATTTATAAAAAACCTCTAAAAGAGGGGAAAAACCAGCAACCTTCCAGAAAAATGGGCTAAAACGATGACCAAACAATTCACAGAAAAAGAAATACAAATGGCCCACCATAGGAAACACGATCAACATCATTCAAATAAAAGAAATGCTGGGGAGGCTGTGGGGGGAATAAGCATTCCCTGGCAGCTGATGGGAATGCATGTTGGTGCGATCCCTTTGCGGGAGAATTTGACAAAAGCTGGCAAAATTGCCTGTTTATTCAACCCGTGACTCAGGAACCCTATTGCTGGGAATCTACTCCGGCAGGTATACTGGAAGACGGAAGCACAAGGCTTTTTATCACAACTCTATTTGTATCAGCAAAAGACTGGAAACAAGTAAAATGTCCGTCAACAGGGGCCTGGGGTTATCAGCCCAACGCACAACTCAGCTGTCATGACAAGGAAGATCTGGACAGACCGCTGTGGGGAAGACGGAGGGGGGATGACGCAAGATGGAGGAAAGCGTGATTGTATGCAAACCTTTATCTAAGAAGAGGAGAGAGGGATCCGAATATATGTGTATACATGTATGTATTGTATACAGCATACATGCATAATGTGAGGAGAATGCATGTTTTTTTTAATTAGCAGTTATAGGAAGGAGGGGAGTTGGGTGAAGGGAACACATAAAAAGTGAGACCTTCCTGAATATATTTTGTATGATAGACTTTGGAGCCATAAATAACATTTAAAATTTTTAAATAAATTCATAAAAACCAAAGCAAAATGAAACAAATAAATCTATGTGTTGAGTTAGTGATTGAATCACAAAGAGAAAAACTATTCCAAATTATTTCCAAGCAAAGCACCTTAAAGACACATACACCAGTCACAATGTGTGGACTTTATTTCATCCTGACTCAAGCAAGTCGTAAAAAAAAAAAATTGACATTCATGAGACAATCAGGGAAATGTGAGCGCTGGCTAAATATGTGATGACAGTAAGTGTGATACGGCACACATTCTAAGTGTGGTAAGGGTAGTGTGCTTTTTTTGGAAAAGAATTCTCATCTTTTAGCGATAATATTGAATATTTATGAATGATAAGATAAGACATCTGGGATTTGCTTCAGAAATATTTTGTCATTGTGGGGAAGGAGGGCGATGAAACAAAATAAGCCATAGGAAGTGGTAACGGCTGAGCCCAGAACGCCGTCCCCACCTCTCACTGCCTGAGTCCTTGCTCCGGAGGGCCTCGTCTCAGCGTGCAGGGGGAGACCTCACTGACTCTTCCCTGGAGGACTCGTAGTCTAATCTGATGGGGAGACACACACCTCACTCCAAAGAGTCGCCCGAGTTTGGTGGAAACCCAACTCTTCCTTGTTCTCAGCTTAACAACCTCCCCCATTTCTTAAGCCTCTATAATTATCCTAGTTTCTTGAAGGCCAAGTTACAAACATGTTTTAACTGTTGCTAAATAGGGAGAAGGTGGATCCAGACCTGTGAGAGGAAGGCCCAGATATGCAAACTTGAGGGAGGTAATAGGTTAAAAAGGGAAAGAAAACCTTTCAAGAAAAACTTTTTAAATAATCGGGCCAAGTGATTCGATGTCCCTGATGGGCTGTAGGGGGCGCTAGAAGAACGCAAGCATCTCCGGGCTGCTTAACGGAGTGACTCAAGCCTTAGAGCAGATTAGGGAAGTTTCTAAAATCTGCCCAGGGGCACAGAGGGCACTTCACCCATAAAAGCAGAACCGGCCATCCATGGTTATCAGAAAGATCAAGGGTGATTACAAAGGTGAAATGATACAAAGGAGTTATTTGCAAAAATGAATGCTGAAGCCAGGACAACCAAAATCACACTGGCTCATTAGACCTGGTACCCCTGTCTTCCAATTCCTGCAATGTAGTGGAAGGGGCACCTGGAATCATAGAACTCTGATTTCATCGCTGTGTCCTCCGCTGCAGAGCTGTGTGGCCTTGGGCGGCTCACTGCACCTCTCTGAGCATCAGCGTCCCTATTTGTAAAATAGACACAGCACCTCGCTGGCTTGTGAGAATTCAGTGAAAGAAATGTGTCGGTGTGCCCGGGGATCCCTGAGCCCAGCCCTTGGGAGGCCTCACCGCGTGAAAGTGAGCTGGACGGGCAGGCGAACCGGCTTCCCAGTGCCGTGGGACGAGCTCCAGGCCTCAGGAGGCTCCGAGGTGACAGAATGCCTGGAACCTGGATTGTGTGAGCAGGACCCTGCCCTGGGATAGGGCCTCAAAGACCATGGGGGCACCAGGGCACCAACGCTGAGCATTTGGCCTTGGACTCAAGTCCTGGTCGCGCCGCCTACAAACTATGGGGCCCTAGTCAAGTGTCTTTACTTCTCCGTACCTAGCCTTCCTCCTCTGTGAAGTGGGGATACTAGGCCCACTTCCCAGCTCAGAAGTTAGCACGTTCCCAGCAGCCTCTCCCAAGCCCAGCTTTGCCCCCCAGCTCTACCCATCCCAGGGCTTCATGGGGACAGAATTGGAAAGGAGAAGGGAGAAGGGAGAAGCGTGCATGACGCATTGCTTCCTTTCTCAGGCCCAGAGAGGGGAAGCGACCTTACCAGAGTCTCCCGGGACATCAGAGGCAGAGTGCTGCCCCCTAGAGGGGTGGCCTTCAGGAAAGCAAAGAGCCACCCTGCTTTCGTTAGGGTTTGCTGTCAGTCTGTGTCCTTGTGACTCGTCCGGTGACTTCCCACGTGGTTCCCTCCCCTTCACCTGGGGCGCCTGCATTTCCCAAGTTCCCAGGGAGCAGTCATCTCTGAGGGCCTAGGCAGCCTTGGCGCCAGACACTGGACAGTCGTGTTATCAAGGGGCCAGAAAGAGGAGCGGCTTCTGTGAGGCCTGGGGAGAAGGCAGAGCTCCCAATGGCGAGTCAGGGTGGCCATGTCCTGAGACCCCAGCCTGAGGAGCGCCTCACCAGGAAAGCATGCAGCCGGAGAGACTCATCCCAGGGGAGGACAAACTAGAAAGTTAGGAGACATCATCCTAAAACAGGGAAGGAACTGCACCGCAGTGGGCTTTGTGGGGACGGGGGCCCCTCTCTCTTAATAGCTGCTTGAGGTCTTGGAGCTCAAAGGCTTTGGCTGCTGCTTCAAAATACGTCTTATCTTTTAGTGATACATACTGGCATGTTTATGGATGAAATAATATGGTATCTGGGATTTCATTCAAAATAATCCAGCTGAGGCAAAAGGTTTCTGTGAAACAAAACTGGCCATGAGCTGATGATGGTGGTTAAAGTGGGTGACGGGGACATGGGAGTTCCTGGAATCATTCTACTTTTGCACAGTTTGACGTCTTCCATAACAAAAAGTTCCTAGGTCCAGAATCAGCGATTTCTCCCCCGCTGCACACTCACCTTTCTCCCCCCGCTGCACACTCACCGTCCTGGTCCTCCCCCTGGATGGCGGCAAGCTCGCCTGCTTCAGCTCTGCTCCTCCGGCTTGTTCTGGACATGGCCACCAGAGAGAGCCTGTCACACTGAGGGAGCCCCTGTTCAAACCCTCCAGTCGCCCCATCTTGCTCAGAGCACCCAGCCTCCAAGTCCACACTTCACCTCTCCCGATACCAACTGGATACCTCTCCAGGCCCACTGGACTCTCTCTGCCTCCCACAGTTTCCTCCATGACCCCTAGGGTCCTATGTGCTGAGGTGTGTTGGCGGGGGGTCGGATTTGACCAGAGCTCGTCCAACCCTCGTGAAACTTAGAAATTGCAATATTGTATGGGAATAACTGTACTTCAAAAGAGAAAACATTATTTGCTGTTTATCTGAAATTCAAGTCCATTTTGTATTGTATCTGGCAACCCTACCCCTAACAGAATATGAGCTCCTACAAAAGAACCATGTCACTATCTTAACATCCCCAGGGCCTAGTACACAAAGGTGCCCCTTCTCAGCAGACCCTTGCAAAAAAGCATCCTCTGGGCTACAGCTCCTTGCCCATTTGCAAGGATCCAGGTCCAGCGGCTTCAGTGGCAAAGTGTCCTTTTGCAGTGTACAACCTGCCCAACCATTCATGGTAGCTCTGCAGCAAGACAAAGAAGCAGGTGCTTCCAGAATGAAAGGCTGAATCTGCCCTCCCAGCTCTTTCTCTCCCGATAGTGGGCACGGACTAGGAGGGGATAACCATGCCAAAGGCCTCAGCTGTCAGCCCCCTCTGGGTGCCTCTGGATTCTGGCCCATGCGGAGTGGCTCTGAATCCTTGCAGTACTCTGTGGTGGTGGGCAGAGGGCCCCATGCCAGGCGCCTGGCTGCCCCCGTGGCCCGAGGGTGCCCACTTGAACCATTCCAAGTAAACATTTGACCAGCCCAGCCCCGGCCATCATCCCACGCCAACACTTGGCCCTTGTTCCCGGACAGGCCCCTGTGTGTCCCTTTCTTTGTGGCTGACATTTCAGCAGGGCCCTGGAGGGGCTGGGGTGACTCAGGGCCGCACCCCATTCTGCAGACAGGCCCCAGGGAGGGGGTCCCTGTGGCGGCAAGGACTCAGCGGGGGAGTCCCAGCAGACGGGCAGTCGCCAGGCTGGCCCAGCCGCCCCGCTGAACAGCCCACGTGAGCCACGGGTCTGACGGCAGAGCCATGGGGCAGCTGACTCGGCGGCTTTGTTCCAGGGCTGGAGTGGTCTGAGCACGGCTGAGGACTGTGGCTCCTTCTTTGCTGAGAAGCCACAGATAACACAGGCGACAGGGCCTGATAAAGCGTCTGTCAGAGGCTTCCTTCCAGACAGGCCCCACTGTTCCCACCGGCCTCAAGGGCCCCCGCAGCCCAAGACTGTCTCCAGAGGTCACCCCCCTCTCTGGGGTCTCAGCGCTGCTCTGCTAGAGGCTGAGAAACAGGCTGGCAGACCCCTTCCCACCCATATCTTCAGTCTGACTCTCAAAAATTCGTGAGGCCTCTGGGCCCAAGGGCAGAGTAAACTAACCCTCTGATTTATTCCCATGAAGAGACTGTCAAGGAATGTGCCCCTCTCCATGGAATTTCAGACTGTGGCTCCTGGGAAGTGGGGGGTATGGGGACTAGGGGGCCTGGATTCTCTTCCTAGGGCCCCTTGAATGATACCCTAAGTCACCTCTTTCATGTCCCAAGAGCCCTATGTCAGGCTCTGTCATGGGCACAGGGGACACAGGCACAAACAAGACATGGTCCATGAGCACGGGAGTCCCTAGGAAGCCCCCAGGGGCTGAAGGATCAACCTGCCCTGGCCTGACCCAGGCCTGCACCCCAGCCCACAGAGAGGCTGGACTAGGAGGTGTATGTGGGGTTGCCTACTCAGCCCTGGGGGTGCTGGGGTGCTGACATGAGACTCGGTGCCAAAGGGCTGGAGAGCTGAGCCCTGAGGTGCCCGCGAGCAAGGAGTCTCCAGTCTGAGAAGGAGGTGCGGGCCCTGCCCTGGGGACGGTCCAGTGTGCTGTGGGGGCTGGGAGATGCCCTCGCAAAGGCCCAGAGAATAGGATTTCTGGAGCCAGGCCCCACGGACACTGGGCATAGTTCAGGCGAGCGGTCAGGGCTACAGGCATTACCGGAGAAGGTGCCCTTGAGAGCAGTAGCCCCGCTCCCCAGGACTGCATGGGGACACTGGGCTCCCAGCTGAACCCCAGGAGGAGTGTGGGATCCAAGGCTGAGGCTATCTGCCCCAGGGCTGCAGTGAGCCCTGTCCCCTGCTGTGTGACCACGGGCAGGCCTCTGGCCCTCTCGGAGGGCTGGGCTAGAGGCTCTCTAGGGCCTCTTGGGGATAGATGCTCAAAGGGACAGTCCCAGGCCAGGGCCACGGTGTCTGGACGGAGAAGGCCTGGGCTGCCTCCCTTCCCTAAGGAGGAGAAATGCCTTCCCTGGCTCTTCATGGAGCCCCATGGTGAGTGGGGCTCCATCCTGCTTCTGTGAAGCCAGGAGCTGCTTCCCCACACAGGGACACCACCGAGTGTCACAGCCAGGCCTGCGGCTCATAAAGGAAGGGCCTTCGTTTCCAGGCCCCCTGCCCTCCCCACCCTCCAACCGGCTCCCTTGAAGCCGCTGCTGCCACAAAGGCTCAGCCCAAGTGGTCCTCCCCACCCCACTCACGCCCTAGGACCAAACCTCCCTTCCCTGGCACCTCCTACAGGCTGTCTGCCTCCCTGCCAGAGCATTTCTTACTCATCTTCATTTGTTCATCTCTCAAAGATGTATTGTCACAACTCTTCCGGGCACCAGGGGCCCAGTGGCCAATGGAAGAGACACGGTTCCTGCCCTCGGGGATCTTACAGTCTTGTGGGGACCGGCCGGCTGCCCTGATCCCTCCAGAGGAGCGGGAGCTGTGAGGGAGCGATGGGGCTGGTAAAGAGGCAGCACAGGCTCGGAGACAGGGTGCGGCGGGGGCAGAGGCCAGCCAGGGGAGGTCGTTCTGAGGAGGTGACATTATCTCTGATACCTGAAGGCAGGTGAGGGGGGAGAGCAGACCAGTGTCGGGGCTAGTCCGGGGCTGGGTCCCCTTCACCTCTGGAACTTCTGTCCCAGGACAGCCCGTCACACACCTAGTTACAGAAGAAGTCAGGCCAAGATCACTCAGGTTGAAAGCAAGGACAGTCTGTGGTATTTCGATAGGAAGCAAGAAAAGGAGTGGCATGGAGGGGAGGTGGATTGAGGCCCTGAGATGGGAGGGGCTGAGACGCTGGGGCTCTGTGCACAGCTCCCACGGGGAGCCCACTCCTGCCCCCAGGCTGAGCCCATAATAATGTACTCCCTCTGACAACACTATAGATGCTCGCCGTCTTCAGAGCAGGAGATAGCACGGACATCCCAGCCTTTGCTTAGGAGTGACCAGCCTCCCACCGGCCCCTCCACCCAGGGCTTTGCCTGGCTCTGCTCTAGGCTTCCTGTGTGGTCTTGGGGAAGTCACTCCCCTCTCTGGGCTCCGGACAGTGACTCTGAGTCAGGGAGGAAGGCTGGAAGTGGTAACGGTGTCCCCAGCCCATTGATCCCGGAGGCATTTGGATGTGGGCCAGTGGGAGGTATCAGGGGTCAGGTCTCTGCCACTCCATTGGTGGGTGAACCTGGGGTCCTCAAGCCCCTCTCTGGGGAATCTGGCCCATCTGCAAGAGGCGTGGGTACTCTCCATGCCATCTCCTAGGTCCCAGGCCTGGAAAGCTGAGTGTCCCGCAGTCCAGGCCTCCACCACACACCCGGCCTAGGGACCTGAGCTCCAGCTCCTTGCCACATTCAATAATGATAAAGGCTATAATTTTCTCATCATGAAACAAAGCAACAGAAAAAAAGAATCAAGGAACAAAAAGAAAAGACAATCCAGTCCCATTCCATCCCTCAGTTCTAACAGCAAAGGGTCACCTGACCGTAGCTGCGGCTTGGTCTAGGTGGGGCAGGCGGGCAGGGGCCCAGGTGCTAGCCGGCACTCCTTGTTTCTCGGAGAGCCACTGGGGAAGCGAGGAACCTCCCCAGGTGCCCACTGCAAGGAGGCATGCCGGTGTTCTTGCTCTCATTTACTCCGCTCCAGCTGTCTAGGCAGTGCAGGAGTTTCCTTGGTGCCTTTTAATTGAAATATTACATAAAGCATGACATACACCCATCTATCGTTCACAGAACTCAAGTCCAGTAAACTCTGACATGCACATAAACCCATGTGACAACAACTAGATTATATGAAACACATCCGACATGCCAGAAGGTTCCTTCAAGCCCCCTCCCAGTCAGCACCCAATGCTATCCTGGCCTCTCTCACCATAGATTAGCTTTACCTGTTCTTGAACTTCTTATTAATGGAATAACATATATAGATCTATCTTTGTGCCTGGCTTCTCTCACTCACAAAAGGTCAGATCCTTCCATGTTGTTGCACCTGCCAGTAGTTCGCTTGTGCTGATGTGTGATTTCCATTGCAACTGAACACCATAGCTTATTTAGCTACTTGTCTGCTGGTGGACATCAGAACTGATTCCATTTGGGGGCTGTTATGACCAACCCCTAGGAACACCTGTCAGTGCCTTTTGGCGCTGCAAATTCATTTCCCTGGCTCATGCACCGAGGACTGCACCTGCTGTCAGAGGGTGGGCACACACCTGCGTTCACGGCTATTGAGGAGTAAGTATGTTTAGCCCGGTTTTGCAGATATGGAGACAGAGGTTCAGAGAGTGTAGGTAGCTCATCCCAGCTCCTGGTAAGTAGTGGAGCCTGGTCTGGAATCCATAAATTTCTGACTGCAAATTGCTTTCAGGGGAGGTCAGCTTTCTTGCCGATCTTTTTTAATCCTGCTTTTTAGAACAGGTGAAGGGGGTGCAGAGGTGGAGGGAGCCTAAAAAGAGGGAAGCAATGGGGTGACCCTGACATCCTGCTCTGTAATTCCCTCCTCGCATGTCCAGGCCACCTTGGGAGGGCACAGCTCCAGCAGAGGCAGACACAGAATAAGTGGGGTAACTCTGGAGCCACGAGGGGCATGCACAGCCGCCCCTCCACTCTCCAGTTGCATGTCCTCCACCTCCCTCCCCACCCACGCCCACCACACTGTCTTCCTGGCTAGTCCCTGAAAATGCCAAGCTTGTTCCTGCCTGTCATCTCTGCACCTTGGTCTGCCTCTCTCAGCACTCTCCCGCCGCACACTTCACGGGGCACACTCCCCTTGCTTGTGGCTCTGCTCCGTCACCCAGTTTAAAAGAGCAGCCCCATCACACGCCACCCCTCATCTTTCAACTCCATCAGACCTAATAGTTTGTGTATATGAGTTTATTGCCTGTTCCCACCCTACAATGTGAGCTCCAGAAGTCCATCTTGTTTGCTGCTCCACCTTCAATGTGTGGAGCAGGAGTGGTATCTGATACGCTTTCCAAAAAGGAAAGGAAAGAGAGAGAGAAGGGAGGCAGGAAGGAAAGAGACTGACAGAGAGAGAGAGAAAGGAAGGAAGGAAGAAAAGAAAGAGAGAGGAAGAAAGGAAGGAAGAGAGGGAGGGAGGAAGGAAGGGAGAGAGAGAGAAGAAAAGCAAGGAAGGAAGGAAGGAGGAAGGGAGGAAGGGAGGGAGGAAGGGAGGAAGGGAGGAAGGGAGGAAGGGAGGGAGGAAGGAAAGGAGGAAAGACTTAGGAGCAGCTAGTAGTGAAAGTCACAGGCTGGGAGGGGCTTTGGGCACCACAGCTGGAGGCTGAGTTCAAATTCTAGGATAAGGTTCCCTCCAGGACATTGGCGTGGAGCCGTTGGGCAGGGAGAGGCGGTGCTCAGCCTGACCGCAGTGGCCCCCAGGCACTGCCACAGCTCAGCCATCACAGCAGGTTCTCATGGGAGCCAGGCAGACCAAGGGCGCCAATGTGCATCTGGGCACCTGCTAGGCTGGCCCTCCAGGATGGGGAGGATTTAGGATTCCTGGGGGAACAGGGGTAGCCAATGGGCATAGATGTCCCCAGGCGCCTTTTCCCTTGTGGGGCTGGGAATGATATGAGGGGTCCATGAAGGCCCCTATCTCCTCTCCACCCTTGCCTAGAACACAGTCTTCATTCCCCACTGCTACTTGCTGGCCTGGGTAGCCTTTACTGATTTACATTAAGTCTCTGGGCCTCAGTTTCTTCCTTCTGTAAAATGGGTAGAACTTGGCCATGAAGTACAATGAAGAAACAGCCCTAGATCAAAGATCTGCTAGTGTGAATTTTCATACCCCAGGACTGCTGTGTGTTCTCTGGCAAAGTCCTATCCTCTCTGGGCTTCAGATTCCCCCTGTGTCAAATGAGGTAGTGTGGTAGAACTGTCTGCAAGGACTGAAATCCTCCCTTGGCTATGAGTAAAGTGAATGACCTCCTGTCCTTGCCCAAGGAAGGTCAAGCTTACCCAGGGAGTCAGGGAGAGGGAATTTAGGGAAGAGAATGAAGACATGAAATGTCAACTTTGCCAAGGTCACAGCTCTGTCCTGATCTGGACTTGCTGGAGGTTTCCTTTCTGAACCTCACTGAATGCCCGCCTGAGACCTGGACAGTCCAGGTGGGAGCTGTGTTCAACTGTTTCTCTCTCTTCCTCTAGAGGGGGCTCTGAGTTCCAGAGGGCGACCAGTGCCAAACCCCAGCTAGGAGCCACCTCCCAGTTTGTCCGAGCTGTTCACGGTTCTACTACTGGTCCCCCCCACCCCCACCCGGGTGGGAAAAAGGTAAGTCCACTTTTCACTCCAAGTTAGAGATAGACCTAATTTTCAGAAAAAGAAACTGAGGTCTTCCCAAGGATCCAAAGACCATTCATCTAAGCACATAAATATGCCTGAGTCTGGGCTTGCAACATGCCAGTGTCACCTCACTGAAGCCTCGCACAAACCTATAAGGAGCAAACCATTTTTCTCCTCATTTGACAGATGTAAGAACTACCACCCAGAGAGATTAAGTGACTTGTGCAAGGTCACACAGCTGGTGAGTAACAGGGCCAGAATTCACCATCGGGTTTGTCTGACTCCACATCTGCTTTTCATGCTTCCTTCCCGCGGACTGATGAAGAAAAGGGGGTGACCTTGTGCTTTGGGAGCCCAGGAGTCGGAGAGATTATTTCTGACAGCAAAGGGTGGTGGAGGAGATCCAGGGCCTTTGCACCCACTGTCTGCTTTGTCCACAAGCCTTCTCCTGGATAATTGCCTCGCTCACTGATACACTTCAGTCAGGTCAAGGATGAAGGACACTTTGGAGACTTGCCTTCCAGGCCAGCGGGTCTCACATAGTATGACCCCTCCCCTTGCTGCAATGCCTTTTCCCCTTACCACTTATTTCTCCCCCAACACCTATTTCCATCTGAAGCACCCTCTTGTGGGATGTGTGTACTTATTTGGTTATTGTCTGTCCGCCTGGAGAATGTTAGATTTTATCTGTCATATTCATCACTATAAGCCCCAAAGCCTAACACACTGCCTGGCACATAGTAGGTGCGTAATCAGTATTTGTTGACAGAGGCAGGGCTGAGTGTCATTTTGCTGAATAAGTGAAAGAAAACAGAGCAGCCCCTATCTGCTGAGCGCGGTGAGGAGGGTCATGCACATTTCATTGCGGCCATAGCTGTTGCTAACCCACTGCACGGATGGGGAAACTGAGGCTCCCTCCAGCATCAAGGGTCCCAGACGGTGAGGAGCAGACTAAGCGGTCCATCAGGATGGGGCACTCGACCCCACGCGGTCTGGCTCGGAGCCCAGCGCTCCTTCTGCGTGGGGCAGGGTGGGGACCGGGCACTCCCTGGGGGGGGCGGTCAGGCCACCCCCACCCGATCCCGCCCTCGGGCCCTGGCAGCGACTCCGGGCTGTGCGGGGCCCTGGCCTCGCTCCGCGGGCCGCACCCTGGGCCCCGGGCTGGGGTTCCTCCCGCCCCGCCCCGCCCCGCGCCCGGCTCCTTCCCAGTAGGGGCCGCCCGGGACCCCCAGGCTCCCCGGACCCCGGCCGGCCCGCCCGCCCCGGGCCCCCAGACTCGGGGCGCCCGCAGGCCCCGCGGCTCCGCGGGAACCGGCAATTTCCCGGGCCGCCCGCCCGCCGCCCGCTCTGTACTTAGCCTGATGACTGGGTCCGCGGCCCGACCGGCGGGGCGGGCGGCGGGGTCGGGGCGGGCGAAGCCGGCCCGGCCGGTCGGAGCTCGGCTCTCAGGCGGCCGCCGGGCCTGTGTCATCCACCAGGAATTTCTGTTCTCCCCTCCGCGGGGCTGGAAGAAAAAACAATAATTAGGTCACTGGGCAGGCGGCAGAGAGGGTGTGGGACAGGCCGGTGGCGCCCTGTTGGGCAGGGAAAGGGTCTGGGAGGAGGAAGGGGAAAGAGCGGCGCCCCCAGGGCCCCTGTCCCCTGCCCGCCCTCCCAGCATGCCAGCTGGTGGCTGCAGAGGCATCCCTGACCGTTTCCACGGCTCCTTTTGGGACCACTCGTTCCAAGCACCCATTGGACGCCCCCCGTGCACCAGTGCTGCCAGGCCCCGAGCACCCCCACCATAATACACGGTGGGAGCATGGCCGCACCAGCACAGAGTCCCTGGGGAACAGCCTCGCCCCGAGGAGTGGGGGTGGGAAAGTCGGGGAAGGCTTCTCCAGGAAGTGGCACCTGTCCAGAGAAGCCCGAGAGAGGAGTAAGGTGGGCCAGGCCAAGTGGAGGGGGACGCAGGAAGGGCATTGGGGGTAGAAGGAACAGCATGACCAGAGGCTTGGAGGCAAGAGGCCAGCTCTTGTTACAAAGACTGAAAGTACAGTACAGAAGCATCACAGGAACTCTCCATTCTGAATGTGACTCCACGGACACGTTTTGGTCCCAGGAGGCCCCAAAACACAAGCCAGGTACTATGTCAACTGGAGATGGAGCCATCTGTTTCTACACCAGAGGGAAAATGGTTTGGGGCTTACTGAGAGGTACTAGGTCTAGGCACCATACTTACGGGCGGTTGAAGGGATTTTCAAGGGTCATTTGGACTTAGCACATTTCTTACCTTTCATTTCAACCTTAGGACAACTCCCTGGGAGAGATGGGAGGCCAGAGCTACTCCATCTGGCAGTGTTGCTCAAAACATGAGTGATAAGACTAGGGAGGGGGACAGGATTAGCATAAAGTGTTTTACAGGTCATGGTAGAGAGTTCAGACTTTATCTTAAGGGAAATAGGGAGCAATGATTAAGGCAGGGTGGGAGGGGACAGGATCTGATTTCTGAAACTAATAGCTGATAACAGCCGCCAATTATTTAGCTCCTGTTATGTGCCAGCACCAGGCTAAGTGTTTTCCACACAATATCCCACTGAACTTGATAGCAATCTTGTGACAATGTTTCTTAGTCCCATTTTATAGAAATGGTCATTTGCCCCAGTCACCTGCCAATAAAGGGCAGAACCAGAGAGGCCCTGTTCTGAGAGCTCTCTGCCCACCCTTAAGAAGCCTGTTGTCTGCTGGGGAACATGTGTGTCTGACACATTAGTCAGCGCCAGGGCAGAGTAGAGTTTACTTCTCTCTCCTATGACCATCCCGAGGTAGATAGTCCAGGATTCGAATGGTGACTCCACTCCACAGGGTTGTCCAGGCCCCTGGGCCCCTTCCACTTTGTTGATCTGCCATCCTCATGTGTCTACGTCGGCTCTTATCCACATTGCAGGGCAGAGGGAAGAGGGGTGGGAACATATTCTTTTTCCCTAGGGAACATCACCTCTGCACCTTCATCTCTAGCTGCAACTGTATCTCTATCCAGATCCACACCCACATATGGATCTAAGTCTCTATCGATAGATCCACCAATCACCCGATATCCAAACCATCACCTGTAAGCACAGAAGTTTTAGTGTAAAAGGTAAAATGCAGTCATGGCTGAGACCAGCTCCTGGTGGCCAGGGATGGAAACAGAAAACATCACCACCTAGATAAGCCTTTCACTTCTCAGTGACATCCTGTTGGTAGTGTTCTTAACAAAAATATTGCCACATGTAATATTTGATTTACTTGAACAAAATAAAATACTTTCAGTATGGTTGGTTATGATAAACGGAAATGAATTTTTTTTTCAAAAATGTTTCCTTATAAAATTGGAATGTATCATTTCTCTCCATGGATTTTATGGGTCAGTAAACATGGGAGCTTCTTGGCAAATTGTAGCAGAGATGAACAAGACAGGGCACTGCCCTTCGTGGTTCTCCAACCACTCCCCACTCCCTAAAGGAGATGGTGCCTAGACAGGCACTCAGGGAGTCTGCAGATCGCCCTGGGTCCACTCTTTGGGGGACCATCAGGAGAGATCTAGGAGTCAGACAGCCTAGGGCACTGGTTCTCAAAGTGTGGTCCTCCACCAGCAGCATCGGCATCGCCTCGAACTTGGGAGAAATGCAAATTCTCAGGCCCCACCCAGGCCTACAGAATCAGAAAATTCCAGGGTGGGGCCCTGCTGTCTGTGTTTTACAAGCCCTCCGGATGATTATGACACAAGGTGAAGCTTAGAAGCACTGGCCTACGGCCCTGCACACTGGGCTGAGAATCAGAAACTCTTGGTTCTAACCCTGGACCTGGCTCTGTGACTTTGGGGAACTCAGGTATCCTCCCCAGGCCTCTGCTTTTAGGTGTAAACTGGTGGAGTTGGCCCTGAGAGCTTGAAGTCAGCCAGATGGTCTCCAAGCTCCTTCCTGGCTTAGACAGTCCATGATCCCCCAACCCAACTGCTGGGATTGGGGCCTCAGCCTTGAAGCAGGGAATGGTGACTTCTTTGGAAGGAGCTGTTCTCCCTCTAAAGCATTCTGGTGACTGAAATGTGGACACCCTTGGGTGTCCCAGCCTAGAAGAGGTTCCTGCAGGAACTATGCAGTACTACCCAGACACAGCCTCTGTGCAGTCAGAGAAGGATGAGGGTTTCGGTGCGCTAGGACAGGATTTAGTGAGTGCTTTGTGAGGCTGTGTATGTTTTCATCCTTCTGCCTGGGCCCAACCCCCCAAATCCGGCAGTCCCAGGTCCCACCTAGAGGTGGTGGCAGCACAGCCCCAGATCTGTCCTGGCCTACCACATGGAGGAGACCCTTTGTCCACCCTGGCCTGGCCAGGACTCATGGCTCTGCCACATGGGATGTCTGAGGATGGTCAGGCTGTGTCCTCCTGGGATCTGAGGATGAACTTCCTTTCTTGACCCCAAGGTCTCAGGCGCCAAAGAATAGAAGGCAAAGCACCCTCCCAAAGGGTGCTTACCCAGTCTAAGCCAAGGAAACCGGCTGAGAATCACTAATGTCTGCCTTCTTCGGATCCCCACCCCATGGGATGCTGTCTGAGCAGGACTGCCTGGGGAAGGTAGCCTAGTGTGTGGTAAATAAAGATCCTGAGCCCTAACTCAGGGCTCTGGGTTCCAATCAAGTCTTTGCAACTAACATTCTGAAGGACTTTAAACAAGTCAGTCTCCCGCCTGGGCCTCACTTTCCTCATCTGGCCAATGTAGTCATAATATCCACCTGGCTCTGAAACTCAAGCAGAAGGAGGCAGATGAAAGAGCCTTGTTGAGTCTGAGGTGGCATGCCCCGTCTTCCAAGGGGGTTTGCGGTTAAAAAGCCTGGACTCGGATTTGCATTCTGGTGTCCCAGCTCCCAGCTCTATGACCTTGGGCAAGTCACAGGACCTCCTGAGTCTCTCTGTCCATGTCTATGAACTGGGCTGACCTCCCAGGTGGGGCAGGGGCAAGAATGACAGGAAAGGGACTAGGCACCCGGTAGGCACTTGATTGGTATGTGCTGTATTACATCACTGGGTGACAAACTGCCCCCAAAATTAGCAATCTAAAACAACACACACTTATTACCATACAGTTTCTGTGAGTCAGGAGCCTGAGCATGGCCTAGCTGGCCCTCTGCCCCGGGGGCTCTCATAGGTTGCAGTCAAGCTGTCAGCCAGGACTGCAGTCATCTGAGCTTGACCAGGGAGGGATCTGCGTCCAAGCGCACTCACGTGCTTGTTGGCAGGGTTTGGGGCCTCGTGGGTTGCTGGACTGCAGACCTCAGTTCCCCATTGGCCTTGCTGGCCTCCCTGGCTGTTGGCCGACGTCCTCCCTTGGGTCCTGCCCATGGGCCTCGCTATTGGGCAGCTAGCAATATGGCAGCTGGCTTCACTCAGCAAGAGTGCCCAAGAGGAAAGCCATGCTCTTTTTGTAACCTAATATCAAAAGTGACATTCCATCACTTTTGCTGTATTCCCTTTGTTAGAAGCAGTCACTAAGCCTACCCACACTGGAGGAGGGGATTACACAGGGCATGGATACCAGGAGGCAGGGATCGCTGGAGGCCACCTTAGAAACTCCCCACCACACCTGCAAGCCTTGTTCTGAGCCCAGCCCTCGGATGGAGGGAACTGTAAATGGAGGGAGATCCTGGGAGAGGCCAGAGAAATGTGTGGCCTGGTAGGGGGCTCCTGAGACACATTCCCCTGTGCCTGCCCACCCTGATTTTTATCTTCACCGCAGGGTCTGTCTAAGGGTGGGGGGTTACATGTAGCCAGCAGGAGCTGCATTCCAGCGCTGGGTACTTAACATTCCTGAGGAGCTCTCAGCTAATTATTGCCTTACCAGTCCCAGGCCTGGACCACCCAGCTCCGCTGAGCTCCACTGTCTTGGCCAGAGGACTGCGGTGGCTTTGTTCCTGGGTCATACAGAAAGGCCCAGATTTAACCGGGGTCACACAGCATTGGGTTGGAGGCAACATCAGGGCCAGAGCCCAGGTCCTTTCACCTATAGCCCGTGGGCAGTGGGCAGATATAGCAGGAACTTTGGGGTTGAGCTTCCTGGGGCTGAGGTGGACTAAAGCAGACCTCAGGCGAAGGGCTATTGCTCTGAGCCTCCA
This sequence comes from Smutsia gigantea, assembly GCA_032199065.1. NCBI lineage: Eukaryota > Metazoa > Chordata > Mammalia > Pholidota > Manidae > Smutsia > Smutsia gigantea. The sequence continues at coordinate 27,905 of JAVSCE010019780.1, read as the reverse complement.
TTTCTGCACCTGCAAAAGGGAATTTCCAGGATCCCATGACATGTGACAAAGACTCTTTCCTTTACCAAACTCCAGACAAGTTCCTATGAGCTCTCTTTTTGAGCCACATCTTTGGGCCTTGCCTTTGACCTGCCTAGCCCGGGTTTACCAAACATCCTGCTAAGTCAGTTTGGTGAGAATCTCCCACCTTTATCTCCTTTTAGTAATTTTCTACCCGTTGATCCCCTTATTCTTATTGACTGTAAATCCCCGGCTATCCTCACTATATCCAAAGTGGAGCCCAATCTTTGTACTCGTTGCAATAGTTTTAACGTCTAGCCTGATAGGCCTGAATAAAGTCTTCCTTATTTACTGTTTTAACGATTTTAACCTGTGTCAGAATAACTTTTTTCTTTACCACATGCATCCTATTATGTATGTTCCAGTCCCTTCCCCAGGCAAAGGGGTCCCAGGAGGAAAAGCATTTCCACTGCTCCTTGGGTGGCCCCTGAGAATGTAGGCTTGGGGCAGCCAGCCCTTTGTCCCAGCACCAGGAATGAGCGAAGGATTTGGGCCTGAGACAGGCCAGTGGGGCCCATATTCTCTGGATGCCCTTCATGGCTTCTCCTCCTCTTCTAGTTGGGCCTATTCAGCTCTGAGTCCTTTGGAGCAAAGCCTGAGGGCTGAGGGAGCAAGATGGCATGAGAGAGGCCTCTGACTAGGAGTCAGGGAATACCAGGGCAGAGGCAGGAATTGAGCGGGGCCTGGACAGCTGAGTAGAACCAAGCATGTTAAGAGTCAGGACGATTCCAGGGAAGACAGGCCTGGCAGAGCCATGGAAGTGGAGAGCATGAGGAGCTGCAGGGCCCAGAGGATGGGCTATCACGTAAGTGGGAGATGCACCAAGGATTCTGGGAAGCTACTGCACCCCTCTGCTGTCAGGGGCCCAGTGTCAGGGTCCCCAGCAAGAGCCACAGGCAGGCAGCCCAGCCTTTCCTCTGCCCGGGGGTGAGGCTCACCTGCTTCTCCCCTGTTTCCTCAGCACTCAGTTTCTAGGGTTCCTTCAACCTCCCCAAAATAATAGACACTTTATTATAAATATAAATCACATCATTTGTTAAATATGTTCACATGCACACAGCACAAACTCAAAAACTGTCACTTCCTCCGTAATCCCCTAGCCCCCTCTTCCCTTCCCCCGAGGCAAGCTTTGCCAGTACAAGTACTTATACCCTTTTTCTTACACAAACAGTAGCTTACTGCACACCTGGCGTCTTTCACTTATTGTTATATCTTGGATTATTCCAAACCAATCCATGACATCCACTTGACCCTGGGACAGCAGTCTATTAATAAATATACCAATGTGTATTTAACTAGTCTCCAAAATGGTAACAGATTTTTACTGGCATCTGAACTTTTGTCAATAAGCGTGTAGATAACACATTCTTTTCAATGCGTATGGAACATTCTCCGGGATCAATCAAATATTAGGCCACAAAAAAAGTCTCAATAAATTTAAGAAGATTGAAATCATATCAAGCATCTTTTCTGATCACAACAGTATGACACTAGAAATCAAATACAAGAAAAAAAACAAATACATGGAGGCTAGACAATGTGCTACTAAGCAACCAATAGGTCAATGAAGAAATCACAGAGGAAATTGAAAAGTACCAGGAAACGATGAAAAGAAAAACACAACAGTTTAAAATCTTTAGGACACAGCAAAAGCAGTTCTAAGAATGAATCTTATACCAATACAGGCCTACCTCAAGAGACAAGAAAAATCTCAAATAATCTAATCTTACACCTAAAGTAACTAGAAAAAGAACAAAGCCCAAAATTAGTAAAAGGAAGGAAAGATAGATCATGCTCATGAATTGTAAGAATTAATACTGCTAAAATGTCCATACTACCCAAAGCAATCTACAGATTGAATGAAGTCCCTATCAAAATACCAATGGCATTTTTCACAGAGCTAGAACAAATAATCATAAAATTTGTGTAGAACCAGTGAAGACCCCAAATAACCAAAGCAATCTTGAGAAAGAGCAACAAAGCTGGAGATACCACAGTCCCCGATTTAAAACTATACTACAAAGCTACAGTAATTGAAACAGTATGGTGCTGCAACAAATATAGATCAATGGAGCAGAATACATAGCCCAGAAATAAACCCATGCTTATATAGATAATTAATCTATGACAAAGGAGGCAAGAATTAACAATGGGGAAAAGACAGTCTCTTCAATAAATGGTCTTGGAAAAACTGGACAGCTATATGCAAAAGAATGAAACTAGACCACTTTCTTATACCATACACAAAAATAAACTCAAAATAGATTAAAGACCTAAATTAAGACCTGAAGTCATAAAACTCCTAAAAGAAACAGGCAGGAAAGTCTTAGACATTGGCTTCAGCAATTTTTTTTCTGGACATGTCTTCCCAGGCTAGGGAAACAAAAGCAAAAATAAACAAGTGGGACTATATCAAGCTAAAATGCTTCTGCGCAGCAAAAGACACCATCAGCAAAACAAAAAGACAACCTGCTGAAGGGGAAAAGATATTTGCAAATGATATATCCAGTAAGGGGTTAATATCCAATATGTATAAAGAACTCATACAAGTCAATGACCACAAAACTAATAACCCAATTAAAAAATGGGAAGATGAACTTAACAGACATTTTTCCAAAGAAGACATACAGATGGCCAACAGACACATCACTAATCATCAGGGAAATGCAAATCAAAACCACAATGAGATGTCACCTCATACCAGTGAGAATGGCTAGTGTCAAAAAGACAAGAAATAACAAATGTTGATGAGGATGTGGAGAAAAGGGAACCCTCCTACACTGTTGGTGGGAATGTAAATTGGTGTGGCCACTGTGATAAACAATATGGAGATTCCTCAGAAAATTAAAAATAGAACTATGACCCAGTAATTCCATTTCTGGATATTTACCCAAAGAAAATGAAAATACTAATTCAGAAAGATATAGGCACCCCTATGTTTACTTCAGCATTATTTACAGTAGTCAAGATATGGAAGCAACCTAAGTGTCCATGGATAGATAAACAGATAAAGAAGGTATGACCCATATATATACAATGAAATACTACTCAGCCATAAAAAAGAATGAGATCTTGCCACTTGCAACAACATGGATGGACCTAGAGGGTATTATGCTAAGTGAAATAAGCCAGACAGAGACAAATACCATATGATTTCACTTACATATGGAATCTAAAAAACAAAACATACAAAAGAGAAATTGATTCATAAATACAAAGAACAAACTGGTGGTTACCAGAGGGATGGGAGATGGGGAGGTGAGCAAAATAGGTGAAGGGGATAAAGAGGCACAAACTTCCTCTTATAAAATAAATATTATGGGATGAGAAGTATAGCATAGGAATATAATCAATAATATTGTAATAACTTTGTATGGTGACAGATGGTAACTACACTTACCATGCTGAGCAATTTGCAATGTAGATGATTATTGAATCACTTGTGGTACACCTGAAGCTAATATAATATTGTATGTCAGCTATACTTCAATTAAAAAAAGAACGTGTGTAGAGTGTCTACTATGGCTTAGGCACTCGGTTTTGCTTAGAGATACAGGAGTGATTGTGACCTGGTCTATGTGAATTGGAGCTTCCAGGCTCATAGAGGAGACAGAAGGGCTAGGGCATTGCAGAGTAGAATAACAACACCTGGTCATTCCAGGAAAGGATGCTTCTTCCTTGGGCTAGGAGAGAGGTAGGTCTCTGAGCACTTAAGGGGACTTTCTTTGAAAAGTAAGTTGGATTTTACTGACAGGAAAGGAAAGGATGGCATGCTGGGCCCAGGAAACTATGTGAGCAAATTGGAGGAGTGACAGCCGGTGGCATGTGTTTATAATGCATGAAGATCCACGGTGCATGGACAGCGGGAGCTGGGGATGAAGCGGTTTGGAGGGTCAGTCTGGGGAGGCCTCCTATTCTAAGGAGATGGGTGTGGTCTGATTCCTGCTTTTCTACCCCAGCCTTCCCTGCATACACGTCCTTTGGGAAAGGGGGCTCAGCGAAGGGATGGAAGGAAGAGGGACCCTCTGGGAAGGAGGCAGGCAGGGGCAGCTCTAGGACCATGGAGCAGTCACTGGTGATTATTGAGATCTCCTCTCTGCTGGGCATTTATTTTAATTTAATTTAATTTTTGCTGCATTTACTTTGTCTCTGAACCAGTAGAGAGTTGTTGCAGACATCATAGCATTTTCCCCTAAGTATTTCAGCAACTATCTCGTAAGAGTGAGGACATTTCCCGCAGAATCCCTGTACAGTGATGACACTCAGGAAATTTAACATTGCCATACTGTCATCTAATGTACTATCCATATGCAAGCTTGCCCAGCTGTCTGAATCATGTCCTTTCATGCTTCCCCACCCTACCCAGGCCCCAAACTGGGATCACCCTTTTGCATCTCCTTTAATCTAAAATAGTTCTCCAGATTTGTTCTTTATTTATTCCTTTCATGCCATTGGCAATTCTAAAAATCCAGGCCAAACATTTGCAGAATGTCATTCTATTAGATTTGTCTGACTTTTACTCATGACTAGAATCAGGGTCAGGACGCTTATAGGGCTGTATGCTTCTCAGGTGGGTTTGCCCCATTACTAATGATTTTTGATTTGCTTACTGGATGGGGTCTGCCAGATTTCCCACTGCAGTGCGCTAGGCTCTTAATGTTCACCTCCGCTTCCTCTTGCAGATAACCGCCTGAAGCTCAGGGAGGACAAGTGACCTGCCCACCTTCCCTACAACACCCACCCCCCAACATACACACAGCTAGGTTGTGACACCATTCTGACTTATTAAACACTGCACTATGCTGCCTCTCCACAATACACAATAATTACAGAAAAATTAGAAAATACAGAAAAGCTGAAAGAAACCCACTAGGATTCCAGTACCTGGAGATCACTTGTGTTAACTTTTTGGTTTATATCTTTCTAGATTTTCCCCCATGTGAATACACACATATAAATGACATTTTTTACAAAAATGGGATCACCTTGTTGTCCAAGCTGCTGCTTTCATTTAATGTGCTACAGTCTGAGTAGGGAAGGCACAGGGCCATGCTTACTGCCTGTTCTCTCTGCCACTCCCCACTTAAGCCTGCCCCAGAAGTGTCAGAAACTCCACCTGTGCTTGAAGGACCCAGGGGGGAAAAGGACTGGGAAGGGTTGCTTTTGCTAATATTTTACTTTGAATTCTTATATATACATTCACAATGAAACCAGTCCTGAGTTTTCTTTGAGCTGTACACTCTATGGACTTTGGGCAACTATGAACAAGAATGACATAGAACTCTGTTCATGTGGAAGGATGTCCATAATCTATTTAGTGGAAAAACAAGTGATGTATGTCACACAGTGCGATCCTATTTCTTTTGAAAACTATACATTCATAGAATTCAAATGAATGAACTTTAAAAGCTTTTCAAAGGCAAGACTAGCTGGTCTCTGCCTCCAGAAAGCCCACTTGCCTGCACACAGCCATGCCTATACTATATCTGAGAGTCTTTACTAATGATCCTGGAGCTGCCAGGTCCTCTGCTATTTCCCCTATGGGACTCTATGGCTTCCATGGCTTAGCCAGTATTGGGACGTCTCTCTCCATCGGACCCTACAAGGACAATCACCCACTGTGGGTGGGGATGGAAGTCAAGCTTATCCCAGGTGTCAGCTTGGTCCCACCTGACTACTCACCATGAGAACCCAGCCAATGGCTCCAGAGTCCTGAGATGGGACCACAGCAAAGTGAGTGTCAGGCAGAACAGAGGGAAGAAGGTCAGAGCCAGCTGGGCCCTGAAAGGCCCAAGAGGTGGTGGCTTAGGTTTGGGGCCTAGGAGAGGACCACCTCTGCCCCAGGCTGTCTGGGCCCATGAGTCGGAAGCAGGCCTCAGAGCTGTGGTAGGGCGTGATGTCAGGCTCCTCGGCCAGCCGGCCTGGTCTGGAGGCTTGGCCAGGCCCCGTCTGGGCTCCCCAGGTAGACCACCCCAGCCCCGCACTGAAGACCTAAAGCCCAACCAGCTTGGCTCTTCTGCAAGATGTACAAACTTATTTAATAGAATAGTCAAATAAGCCCAGAGAATCATGGACTCTGCAGAAGTTCCCAAAGAGCCACAAGGCCAGTGACTTTCAAATACAATCCTTCCAGCTTGGGGGTTAAGTGCACAGGGAGCATCCAGCCCAGTCTCAGGTTTCTGTCAGCTGTGTGACTCTAGGCAAGTCGCTTAGCCTCTCTGGGCCTCAGTGTTCTCATCCGTCAAATGGAAATAATAATAATTCCCACATTTTGGAGTTATCAGGATTTAATGAAATAATGAAGGCGAGGCTGCTGGCTCAGTGAGTAGACAGTCACATAAAAATAGATCTCACTGTGCTTTCCTTTATAACAGGTGGGATTATTTTAGTTGCAATAGAAACTCACCTGAACTAGGCATAGCCAGGAAAACAACGTGTTGGGGCAGGGCCGTGGAAGTCAAGGAAAGGGGCCTGGAGTGTCCCCTGCCATCCCAGACCAGGACCCAGCTGGCCTCAGGGGCCCCCTCCCCTCCCACCCGGCTGCTCTCCGCTGTCTCTTCCGTCAGAGGGGGAAAGCATGGCTGTCAACAGCTTGTGGGCTGACATGGCCTTTGGCTGTGAAGACAGCCAGCTTTAGCTGAAGTCTTTTGGTTCTGATTCCAAATGCTCTGTAGAAGGCACTGATTGGCTCACGTGGGTCAGGCGCTCACCACCTGGGAGAATAAATGTGGCAAATCACACCGGAAGCCTGTGGGCTAATGGTGGGGGCAGTTGTCACAAAGGGGCAACACTACGCAAAGAAAACAGTAGGCGTCTCTTGCATGCTCTGGGTTCTACGTCCCCAGTCAGACCCTGGACCCCCTCCCCACTTCCATCCCAGAGGCAAAGCGGGGGTGGGGGGCACTTCTGTCTCCCAGGCCGGCTTACTTCATCGGTCTGTGTGAAAATATACCCTCCCACCCCTCTAATACATACAGGGCAGACATTTGTGCTTGGGAAACCAAATCCCAAAGCCTCCAACCTGCCTCTCTGCTGTTTCGTATGGGTGCTTTGAGGACAGTATAAAAACACCTCATTGGAATTGGGTGGGCACACACTTTCCAGCTTGGCATACATAGGCTGCGGGCCTGGAGGCTGCCACCCTCTGAACCACTTTCTACACTGGTTGCCTGCCGGGTCCCTGGGGACATGTGGGCGGTGCGTCCTGCCTGGGAGAGTATTCGCTCTAGCACCTGGGCTTTCTAGCCATCCAGACCGCTGCAGTCCCAGTGTCCAGGGTCATGGAATACTGGTCTGGGAGCAGGGGCTGGGCTGCAGTTAGAGTCTGCCTTCAGAGCTCTGACCAAGGGCTGGGCCTACTGGAGCCAGAGGACATGAAAGGCTGGGAGGAGAAGGAAGGGATGCACCACCGGTGGCCAAGCGCAGCTCCCTGGGGAGCCAAGGCCGCAGCGGGACCTTGTCGGCCAGGCAGTACTGCCTCGGTACAAGCCCTGGCCTGTGGGGATTCTGGAGATGCGGCCTGTGGGAGGCCATTCCCAGAAGTGTCCACGGTAAGAGCACGTGGGCACAGCACCTGGGCACTTGGGAAAGCCATTCCCATCCACGACCTGGAGCCCTCGATATGCCCTTGGGAAGCAGGCTGCCCCTTTACGGAGGGGAAAACTGAAGCTTTAAGGCACCCAGCATGTCCAAGGCAGATGTGGAGTTCCACAACAACACCGTGGGCCAGGTGAAACTCCTGCTCGTCTGCCTCCAAGCCCAGAGTGGGGGGCTCAGAAAAGGGCCTGTACTGCCCGTTGCCCACTCCACAAGCCCCCTCTGTGGCTCCCATTTTTCTCCAGCAGCATTGCCTCCGTGGTCCCAGCCTGCCACAAACAGTGCGTCTGCATGATGTGGGTGCGTGGACCATCATTTCTAAAGTATCCAGCCCGTTAGGCCTCAGGCCCCAGAACCAGCAGGACAGCTTTCCTCAAGGGCCCCCAAGAGCCACCTCCTGGCCTTGTTTATAGCCTTTCTCTGGCCTGGGGCCCCTCAGCCACCTGCCCCAGCTGTCCAGGCCTAGGTCAGAAGTCTGATGGGGGCTCTGGCCCTCCACACAGCAGCTCCATCTCCTCAGTGACCACAAGCTCAAGGGCATCGCAGTGTCTCCCATGGGAAGGGGATGTGTCTTAACTAGCAAGAAGCTGGTCTAAAGGCAAGTCCACAAAAGAAGCCATGTTGAATCACTGAATGCCTCAGGCGAGAAGGAGGGGAAGCCCTCAAAGGCCCTGTGGAGACAGAATCAGCCGTGTGTTTCAAAGACACAGGTCTTTGTAGGTACTGTTACTGTTAGTGGGAATACCCTTCCTAGCATCTGTCCTCAGTGTGGCAAACTTGGCCAGTTATAACCACCAGTGTCTGGTCCCCAAGTTCTCCTTAGTAATGGAACCCCCACTTCTTAGCTAGCTGGGCCCATGACCACCCAGCACAAAGGAAGTTTCCTGGTCTTCCACACAGTTAGATTGGCCACAGGATGAAGCTTTGATGAAGGCTTACAAGTGCGGTGCACAGCACCCAGGAGCATCCGTAAAGAGACAGGGTTGCTAGAGCTGTGTCCCCACCCTGCGCCAGGAGGAGAGTGGGGATGCAGGCCATGCGTGGGGAGCAACACGACAGGAGGAGCTGGGGTGTCTATCGCCGTGGGGTGCCAAGTGAGCCGTGGGTCTCCCACCAGCAGATTTCTACCTAAGTCAGACATAACCTTCTATCTTGTTTAAGCTACTGTTACTTGGGGGTTTGTGTTTTCTGTTTTGTAGTAGGGGTGGTAGTTGCATTTACTCAGAGCCAAGCATAAACCTCACTGATAAAGCCAGAAAACTCTTGTCCATCTTCAAAACCCAACTCGATTGTTAGCTCCCTCAGGAAGTCTTCCCAATTCCCAGGTAGAATAAACCACTCCCAATCTTGACTATTCTCCCGCTTTTATTTATTTATTTATTTATTCCTCTGTATTGCTACTTACCTGTTTACTTACCTATACTTCTATTTTGTGAGACTGTGAGTTTCCTCAGGTCACAAACATAGAAATATCCAGCTCAAAATCCCTGGAACTAGCAGTAGTACAACAGATAATATGTATTGAAGGCTCACAATGCATCAGACACTGTTTTTAGAGTCTGCATATATTACCTTCTTCAGTCCTTATAGGAACCCTATGAAACAGGCTCAGGCATTAACCTCATTTTACAGATGAGGATACTGAAGCACAGAGAGGTTAAGTAAGTTGCCCAAGGTCACAAAGTGGCAGATCTGGGCCTTAAATCCCAGGAGTCTGACCCTAGAATCCAAGCTTTTAGCTTGTCATTCTTGTCATAGGGGCTCCATTAGCTTATCAGAGGAGCGCCTTCAAAACAGGGTGTCGGGGAACCACACTACTCCCCTCACCTTCCCTGGCAAGACTCAAATGGGAAGAAAGCCCCGGCCAGTGGTCTGGGAACCATGGGAACCAGGGCTCAGGGCTCTGGAGGAGCTTAGGGGTCCCAGGGACTCAAGAGCCTAGGCACCCACCAGGACACCTGCCCAGTTATCCATGCCGGGTAACAAACCACCCACCACTTAGTGGCTTGACATAACAGGGATTTACTACTTCTCGCAGTTCTGTGGGCCTGCTGGGTGGGGCCCGTGCTCATGTGTCCAGCTGGAAGCTCAGCAAAGCTGAAACGCCCACGAGGCCTCCCTCGCATGCCCGCCCTGGGGCCCCCCATGTGGTTCCTCATCACTCCCTGGTCTGCCCACAATCCACGACACGGCAGCTGGCTTCCCAAAGAAAGAGGAAGTGGAAGTCCCAGGCCGTTTAAGGCTAGGCCTGGAAGGGCACAGCGTTGCTTTTGCCATGTCCTCTTCATCGAGAAAGTCACAAGGCCAGTCAAGATTCAAGGAGACAGGGCCCACCCTCCTCCCTCTGGGAGGAGCACCGTGCGGGAGGGCTCAGGCAGGGAGAAATGGTTGGCGACCGCCTTTGGAGAATATTTACCATCCTACCTCACAGGATTTTAGAAAGGGATACCTGGACAGACTGGTAGAGGGCCAGTAAGACTGCCCCATGTCAGACTGGCTGGGTCTGATCTGCAAAGCTCACCCACCTCTCTGGGCCTCTCAGGCTCATGAGCATCTGCTCCACAGAGCAGAGTGAGGGTTCAAGGCAGTGAGGGATAGGAGAGCTCCAAGAGGGAACACGGCTCCCCCAGGTCACATCCCCAGGACACGGTGACATGGCTTTGGAACCTGGGTAGTCTCAGGCTCCAAAGTCATGGCCTCCCCAGTGGCAAAGCCCTGTCCTAGAGGAGCTTCAGAAATGGATTCCTTGAGTTCAGTGCTAGGAGCGGCTCTGGTGATACCCAAGTTCTAGTGACCCTTACTCTAGGGTCATTGCCTAGGCCAGTCTGGGGCTCCATGTGGACGGTGAGCCCCACTGAGGAGGTCAGAATCAGAGCAGGGAGCTGGAGCACAAAGGATAGACTAGCCACGCAGGACTTGGCACCTGAATACACAGGCAAAAGAAAAGAACAAAGCTCAACCCTGCCCGTCTTAGTCCATTGAACTGCCCTAACAAAGGGCCAGAAGCTGGGTGACTTAGAAACAACAGAAATTTACTTCTCACAGTTCTGGAGCCTGGAAGTCCAAGATCAGGGGGTTGGGCTCTGGTGAGGGCCTTCCCCAGGGCTGTAGACTGCCCACTTCTCATTTCATTTCATTCCCACAGAGCAGAAAGAGAGCAAGAGGTTCTCCCAGCTCTTTTATAAGCAAGTAATCCCATTCATCACCTAGTCACCTCCCAAAGCTGCAGCTCCTAATACAATCACGCTGGGAGTTAGGATTTCAACCTGTGAATGTTGAGGGTACATGGACATCAGTCCATTGCACTCCCTCACAGCTTATCAACTTTCAATGGCTCCCCATCGCCCTCTTGGGAGACCCCAGGCTCCTGAGCCTGGCATTCAGGGCTCACCACTATGGGGCCCCTTGCTGGAGCATTCTAGTCTCATTTCCCACATTGCCTTCCACGTACTGGCCATACCGGCTGACCCGCCATTCCCCGAGCACACCTTGTAGTTGGACACCTGTGCACGTGTCTGCTTCCTCTTCCTGGGACACCTTCTTCCTTCTTCAAGATTCGGCTCTTGTTACTGTGCTATGGTCCATTCTCTGACCTCTCAGCCCAGAATGCACTGTTCCTCCCCGCTTCATGCAGACCTCCAGCAGAGCCCCTCTCACCTGCAATCTATTGTCATATTGGCTGCCTACACATCTGCCTCTGTCACTGATTGCCACAATAATGCTGCAGAACAACCCAAAAAATGAGTGGCAAACATTCCTTTACCTCATGCATTTGTGGGTGGCCGCTGCTCTCAGCTGGGGCCTCTTGCGTGTAGGGCAGCTAGCTGACCTACCATGGCCTCGGATGGCAGAGGTAACTGGGCTCGGGGACACGGCTGGTCATTCAGCAAGCTAGCTGGCATGTTCCCAGGACAATGGCAGAAGAGAGAGAGCAAAAGGGGAAGAAATGTGCCAAGCCTCTGCCTGTACCAGTCTGCTAACATCCGTCTACCAAAGAAGTCATGGAGCTGAGCCCCGAGCCAAGGACCGGGCAGAACATTCTGGGTGGGAGGGCAGTGCAGAGTTACCAGGCAAAGGATGTGGCTGCAGGGAGGGGTGAAGAATCGTGGGCCACAAATACAGTTGATCTTCCACAATATCTGTCTTCTCCACTAGCCCACGGGGGTCAGTCCTCTAGGGCTCTTTATCTTCACTGGGCTAAAAATCTGTCCCAGGGTGGCTAGAATTTGACAGGAGGAGAAAAGCTGGGGAACTTAGCCATTCCTATCCCTGTGACCGTGAGAAAAACGTTTGCCTCTGCTCAAAGTCTCAGTTTCCTCATTTCTGCAAAAAGGAAGAGGGAAGTCCACCCTCCTATGGCACAGAACTGAGGGGAACCAGGGAGATTGGGTTCTTCCCAGTTTCCTTAACCATACATGGGGACAGCTGTGGCATTTCCCCACAGGGCCATGGCAAAGAGCAGTGAGGATCCTCTAGGACTCTGTCAGGCACACAGCAAGTACCGACCTTCAGTACTTGGCCGTGTTAGGCGTTCTCCCAGTGCCCCATTTCTCTCCTCCCCAGCACTTGTTAAATGTCATGAGTTTGTGTTGTTATGTGCGGCTATTTGTATAAAGTCTTTGTCCTCCAGCGTGGAGAGAAAGCTGCACGAGGGCTGGCACCACACTCAGCACGGTATCCTCAGAAAGGGTGGCCGCAGAGTCTCTGCAATGAGGGGCTGAGTGAATGAGCAGATGAAGGAGAAAGCAAGGTCGAGAGAGGAGCAGATGGATATCCAGTTGGGGCCCCGGCAGGGCTAGAAAAGGCTTCATTATCTTTGGCCAGGGTGGCCTGAATATTTCAAGTTCCATTACCAAGTCCAATCTCTTTCCTGACGCAAATCTCGAATTTACAGGGAACCTGCCTCACCCACTCCCGGACCCTGCGCCAAGGGAGGTACCCTTCTAGGGGTTGATCCCTGAGGGCAGTAGCCTGCTCTGGATTCCCATCCCTTGGCACCCTGAAGCCTGAGCTCTCTCCATCACCAGACCCTCTGACCACTCTCCCTGCTCCTCACAGCCCCCAGCCGGGGAGCTAGCATGGCTGCTGTTCCCTTCACAAAGAAGCTGAGGTTGCTAAGGGACCAAGCAAGTCAGTTCTACGCCCCACAGAAATGGCCAAGTAACCAGCCCAGAGAACCCCAGGCGAGTGGGCACTGAGCGGAACCAAGCTTGGGGTACCGGTGCGCCCCTTCCCTGGAACCTTCACCCCTGGAGAGAAAGAAGATCAACTGTATTCGTGGCCCAGGATTCTTCGCCCCTCCCTGTAGCCACATCCTTTGCCTGGTTGGAAGGGCCAGCAGAGGTGGTCTCAGCCCCAGCCCCTGCCCTTCAGAGTACCCGCCCCCACCGTCGCTCAAACCCAGTCGCCATGCTTACGAAGCCAGGGGACGGGCTGCCTCAGCCTGGACCGCTGCTCCCCCCAGGGGGTGTCTTGGTTATTTTTGCTGACCGCAGTGCTGACGGGCAGCTGTGACGGCCTTGGGTCATTTAGGAATGGGAAATGAGGATGTCATCAGCGTCCTCTGGGAGTCACACCGACTCGCCCATGCCAAGCCTCCGCTAGGCCCTTTCAGTCCCAGCCGACAGCCCCCAGGTGGGGCTCGTCATTCCCGCTGGGCAAACGGGGATCCGGGGGTGGAGATGTTAAATTATTGACCCAACGTTACCCCACTCGACAGTGATAGAAGCTGGAGGATCTTAACTCGCAGGGACATAGAGATCATTTCCGGCTCATCTGGGCAGACTTAGTGGCTTGTCTGCCCCTGGGACAGGAGAGCAAGGGGCTCATTCCCTTTCAGTGGAATTTTTCTTCTTCAGTGATGTGCCTGGCAAACAAAGCTTTCAAAGTACGTGATCGCATGGGTGGGGGGGGAGTTAAAGTGGTTCCTCGGTGGATGTCCAGCGCTCGCATTCGGGGCTGAGGTCTCCTCTCTAAAGGCCTTTGTGCCTTTCCTGGGTGTCGGGGAGCCCACCACCTCCCATGACTCCTGCATTCTGTCTGAGCACCCTGGACCCCAGGGGCTCTCAAGAGAGAGCCTAAGCCGTCCTAAGCGGGGAGTAGAAAGTGTTCGCCACAGAGCCAGTGGCCTCCAACTTGTGTCTCATTTTCTGAGGCCAGAGAGATCTATGTGCTCGCGTAATGGAGCTGTGGTTTCCACTCTGGGCTCTGCAGCCAAACTCCATGGAGTTTCAAATATCCCCAAGGCCTCTGAGGAGGAAGGCCGCGGAGCCCGTCCAGGGAAAGGGCTGCATCTGGTCCGCGTTAACCAGTAGCTGCCACTGCCTCGAGCCCTGTCGCAGAGCAGGGCTGGATGGCGGTGCCTTGCGGGAGGACCTCAGAAGAGGGGGCTCAGCTCCCTGCTAGCCTTCCTCTGGCCATCCCAGCCCTTCCCTTAGGACCATGAAGTGCAGACGGTCCTTTTGACATTTAGCGCGAATGTCCCATTTCTTAGGGTAGGAGCTGAAGTCTGAGGTGGCCCTGGCAGTCCCGTGGCAGGACCCTGAGGCGTTCAGGGCTTCATACCAGTCAAGAGCTCTTTCCACTGCACTGTGCCAAATGCTTAAAACCTGGCACGTCCAAGGCAGGGCCATCTCCCGGGATGGGGACACTGCCCAGCAGCTTCCTCGTCTCTCCCTCACAATGCCTCAGAATGGCACAGACAGGCACAGACAGACAGAAACTGGCAGTAGGGGTGCATGTGACTTCAGCACGAGGTGGGAAAGACCCCAATTTGTAAGAAGGGATTCACAGAAATCATGAGGTTCCCAAGCCAAGAACACAACAACGTTTCTCAAAACATATGTTTTTTGACCTGCAAAAGCTCCCATCTTCACAGACAGAGCTCAGCCCATTCCGCCTGAGCTCCTGGCCAAAGCCTGGCCCTCCCTCCCACGGGGCCCCTGGGTCAGCCCAGGGGCTTCTCACAACAGCCCCATTTCATAGAGGAAGGAACTGGGGCTGCCCTCTCTGAGCCTACGCTGGGCCTCTCCCCTTCTGAGCCTGGACCAGAGCCCGTGGAGCCCCTGCCCCCTGGGTGTGCTGGCTCAGCTTCTTGGTGCCCCCAGACCTTTGTCCTGGGGCCGCACCCAGGGTCCAGCTGGGAGAAAGGCAGAGAGCAGAGTGGTTATGACCTGGTTTTGTTTGTGTGCCTGCTTCCTTGGCCCCCAAGAAGCCTTCAGAACAGTTTTATATAAATAAGAAAGAAAGGGGGTGTATTTTTGGAGCTGTTTTCTACCACCTCCTCATCCACACCCAACATCCTAATGATTTAACCTCTTGTACGTACAAAAAATGTAAGTAGTGCTGGAAAAATTTAAACAATACTCATTATTTGTCCTCACTTTCTGGCAAAAAGAAAGACAACCGCAGGATCTTCAAGAAGGTGAAGTCCTCTGGGCACTTGGCCCAGCCTAATTTAATTTTCTAAACCTTGGGTTATAGATGTTTCCATTTTTCCCCATTATGCTTCTGAAGCAAAATTTAAAATATTCAGAAAATTGGAAAGGTACATTGTAAATATTCCTTCCATCATACTGCAACCAAACACACACACACGTGTGCAAATACATACAACCATATGTATGCAATTCAGAATATTTCTTTTTTCACTGTGCAAAAGACTGACAGACCTGCATTTAAATCCTAGCTCTGGGCAAGTCACTTCAGCCCTCTGCACCTCAGTTTCCTCACCTGTAAAATGCAGGAGCTGGTGAAACCATGGGGAGCATAGGAGACAGCCAGTGGGGAGCATCTGGCCGAAGTGAGGGCGTCACTCATTGCTGATCGCTGTTGCTGATGTCCTGGGTGCTGCTTCCTCAGGCCCCACCTCTGAGGACCCAGAGGGCTTCCATACTGTTATTCATCACATAACCACTTAGAGGGTGTGTGCTCCAGGCTGGGGACCCTGTACCAGGTGACAGGAGCATGGAAACAATGTGACAGGTCTGCCCTCTGTCCAGACTTCAGTCCAGGAAAGGAGGGGAGATATGTAAACTGACTTGGGTCATGATAGATGAGAACTTGGGTGATTATAGATAGTGGCCACCCAGACCGGTGCTGTGGGCTGCTGTATAGAAAGTGATGGCCCAGCTGGCCCAGGAGAGAAGAGAGCATGTGGGTGAAACCCGACCCTGGGAGGGCACTTCAGGCAGAGGAAACAGCAAATGCAAAGGCCCGGAGGCCCCAGAGAACATGGACCATCGTAGGATCAGCAAGTCATCAACTCTGCCTAGAAGAGCCAATGTTGACGCAAAACAGGGCTACTGGGGTGAGCCTGGAAGGACATGTGGAGACGTCTGGGGTTCATCCTTACATCAGAAAGACTGATTTCAGCCGCAAGGAGCAGAAAACCCTGATGCGACAACTTAGCTCATAAGAGATGTAAGATTTCATGTGTCAAGATGAGAGGGGGCCATCCTGTAGTTAATTCGGCCATTCAGCCACGTCTCTGAGGACTCATTCATTCCTGCCATCTTCAGTGTGTCCAACTATTCTCAGACTTGTTCCCTCACGGACCTAAGGTGGCTGCCATAGTTCCAACATCACATGTAGACACCACAATGTCCAGAGATGGAAGAGGAACCATTGTATGTTCCATGGGCTTCTCTCTCTCTCTCTCTTTTACAATCAAGGAACTCCTTCCAAAATTCCCCTTTCTTCCACTTCTCACAGGCCAGGAGGCATGCCCTGCCTATCCCTCAACCAATCTCTCACAAGTGGACCGTCGTGATTGGCTGAGACCCATGAAGCGCCCCTCCTGGGGCTGGTCTCTCCCAACGCTCCAGTGTGGAATAAGGGGGACAGGGGAACAGTGTGGCTGCTCTGCCAGGGAGACAGGCAGGGGTGGGTGTGGAAGAGGCCATGAGCAGGGTCTGCTAAAATCCTGAAAGCCCTGGGGGGTCACTACTTAACCTCTCGGTGCCTGAGTTTCCTCAACTATAAAAGGCAAATAATAGTTTTCCCATAGGGTTACTTTGAGGATTAAATCACATATTCCCTATAAAGCCCTTACAGTAGCGCCTAACCATATTAACAGCCAATAAATACCAGTCGTCGTCATCATCACTAAGTTAGCCTTCTCCCTAATCATGATCAAAACTCTGGTTCTCCATGTTCAATCAGGCCCAGGATGAAGATAAATCTAGCAGTGTGACAGTTGGGAGGTCTCTTCTTCCCTCTCTGGGCCTCAATTTCCTTATCTCCAAAGCAAAATGATTGGGTCACGTGACCTCTGTACCTTACCTTTTCAGCTGCGAACCCCTTTGGGGTCCATGACCCACACCAGACTGTTCACCAGTCCTGGGATGCACCGTGCTTTAGCCACGCCCAAGCCTTGCTCGGCCTGCATTCTCAGCTTGGAATGGACTCCCATGTTTAGGGGCCTACCTCGAATGCCCCAGGTCAGGACCCCTTCCCACCCTGCGCCCTGAGTTCAGCTGAGCTAAGGTTGCCATTGAACTCCATCTGCCGGGAGCTGGTGGTGCCCCTTCCGAGGGTGGGTAAGTGTGGTGCCTCTCCTGCCTGTGAACCCTGGAGGGGGACCTGTGTTTGAGCTCTGAGTCTCCCAGGACCAACCGGGGCTGGTGCACAGCAAGAGCTCAGTGTTGTGTTCCTTCTTTCTTACTAACACCATGAGTGAGTAGGGATAAGGACCTGGGGCTCAGAGAGATTAAGTGACTGGTCCCAAATCACCTGGCAGGTGAGTGACAGAGCCAGGACTTTATCCCTTGTCTGTCAGGCTTCCATAACTTGGTCTCTTGGGCATAGAGCCAAATGCCCATGCCCAGATGTTGCCCAGATGCTGCCCATAAGGTGGGTTATATGGCCCAGGATCTTGAATGTTCCATGTGACCTTGAGAAGAATGTGAATTCTGCTGCTGTTGGATGACGTGTTCTATAAATGAGATCCAGTTGATTGACGGTGCTGTTTAGTTCAACTATGTCCTTACTGATTTCCTGCCTGCTGGGTCTGTCCACCACTGGGAGAAGGGTGTCGAAGTCTCCACATATAATAGCGGTTTTCTCTTTCTCTTTGTTGTCCGATCCGTGTTTGGCCTCATGTCCTTTGATGTGCTCTGGTTAGATGCATATACTTTAAGACTGTTTTATCTTTTTGGAGAAGTCATCCCTTTACCATTGTGTAATGCTTCATCTGCCCCTGACCATCTTCCTTGTTTTGAAGTCTGAAATTAGTGTAGCTACTCCAGCTTTTTCTGATTAGTGTTAGCATGGTGTAGCTTTCTCCATCCCTTTACTTTTAATCTGTGTCTTTATTTTTAAAGTGGGCTTCCTGTAGACAAGAGGTAGTTGACTCTTGTTTATCCCTCTGATAGTATCTGTTTTTTAATTGGTGTATTTACACCATTCATATTGAAGGTGATTATAATATAGTTGGATTAATATCTGTTATGTTTGTAACTGTTTGATATTTGTTGCCCATGTTTCTTTTTTCAATATTCTCCTCTTTTCTACCTCATCTGATTTTACATGACTCTACTCTCTCCCCTCTCTTAGCATATCAATTAAATTTCTTAAAAATTTTTTCTAGTTGTCACCTATCCCTCAATGTACATTTTCAATGTATGTAAGTAAGTCCACTTTCAATAACACTTTATCACTTCCTGGTGCCTTACAGCAGAGTATTTATTCTCATTCCCTTCCTTCCCATCCTTTATAACACTGCTGGTATTCATTTCACTTATCCATGTGCTATGATCATCCAATACTTTTTTTCTATTATTTTTGCTACTTTTACTGTGAACAGTTATCTATTACATCAATTAAGAATAGGTTTTATCTTCATTATTCCTTCTCTGATACTCTTCCTTTCTTCATGTAGATCTGAGTTTCTGACTAATATAATTTTCTTGCCCTCCAAAGAACTTCTCTTAACATTTCTTAGAAGGCAGGCCTACTGGTGACACATTCCCTCCGTTGTTGGAATGGCGTATTCCCATTACACACATTACACCTTTTGTAATTGTCCTAGGTTCTCGTATGTTCTGTTCCTATGGGTTTGGTTTTTCCATTCTTTTTTCTCTTTGCATTTCAGTTTGGGAAGTTCCCAGGGACACATCTTCATGATCACTGGTTTTTTTCTTGGTCATGCCCAGTCTACTAACGAGCCCATCAGAAACATTCTTCCTTTTTGTTTCAGTGGTTTTGATTTCTCACTTTTCCTTTTGATTTTTTTCTCAGAGTTTCCATCTCTCTGCTTACACTACCCTTGTGTCCTTGCATATCATTACTTTTTCCACTGGAATATTAATCATAGTTATTTTAAATCCCCTATTTAATTCCAAAAATCTTTGTGGTATCTGAGTCTGGTTCTAATGCTTGCTTCATCTCTGCAGACAGCTTTTCCTTGCCTTTTAACTTTTTGTTGAAAGCCAGACATGATATATTGGGTTGTAGGAACTGAGGTAATTAGGCTCTTACTGTGAGGTATTATGTTAATTTGGCTGACACAACTTTGCTGTAGCTATAGGTGCCAGAGGCTTCAGGTTCCTAGAATTTCCTTGTTGGCTTTTTCCTCCCCTGTTGTCTGTGGGTTTCCCTAAGAGCTCCTTCTTAAAAAGAGTCTGTGTCTTGCAGCTCTCTCGGCTGTAACCCACTGTTTTTACCCCCCCAAAACCTGCTGCACAGGTGGTAAGGTATTGGGGAAGTGAGGCATTCCACACCCCTATCATTAAATATAGAATTTTTAGTTGGCCTGAGTCCTGGGCTGTGACCTTCAGAAGCATATTGTGGCCGTTTTTCTCTCCCCTTAAATGGACAGGAGGCTCAAGAGGGCAGGCTTGTCTAATTGCTCTTGTCCCAGGTCAGACAAGGCTCTGAAAAAGTAGTTTCTCCTGAAGGGTAGGTCTTTCTTATGGAAAAAACTCTGGGCATACTACAAAATGTTTATTTTTCCTGCCCAAAACAGAAGGGGTTTTTCTTTCATCTTCGCCATGTAAAGTTGGTAGGGTTCCTGGGGATAAAACCCAAGAAAAGATGGAGAGCTAAAGGCGAGAGCCCCCAAAATTTTTAACTTTCAAGCTAGTCCACAGTTTCCAGCAGTTCATTAAAATTACCATTTAATAATAATAATAATAAATAAATAAAGAGGGTGGGAGGAAACTTTCGGAGGCAATGGACATCTTTATGGCACAGATTGTGGTGATGGTTTAATGGATATATATTTATGTGTAAACTCATCAAGCTCTATGCATTAAGTATGAACAGCTTTTTGTATGTCAGTCACACCTCAAAAAAGTCGTTTTAAAAATTACCACTTAAAGGGCTGTTACAATCAGCACACATAAAGTAGCAGGGGTGGGAGTGGGGTGGGGGGGCACGGGGAAGGCAGCTTAACACAGAGAAGACAAGTAGTGATTCTATAGCATCTCACTACGCTCATGGACAGTGACTGCAATGGGGTGTGGGGGGGACTTGATAATAGGGGGAGTCTTGTAACCATAATGTTGCTCATGTAATTGTATATTAATAATAGCAAAAAGAAGAATCTCGTGAACGAAACTGAGAGCTAGTTTGCTCTGAGGAAGAGAGGAAGAGAGAGTGTGATTTCAGAAGCCGTGATAAAAATGTGTTTAAAATGAAAAAAAGAAAAATTGCCACCTAAGTGCTCCAGCAGTGGCTCTGCTCCAGGGAGGCTGACTCGGCTGTGATCCTCTGTATTCACCTGTCTCTGCAGATTTTAGGCACCTTGCCCTGTGACCTTGATTCTCTGATGGAGATAAAAGTTGTTGACTTTCAGTTTGTTCAGCTTTTTCTTGTCTGAGGATGGGAGAGAGAACTTCCAAGGTCCTTATGCATCAGAGCTAAAACCAGAAGTACCCCCTTGTTGGGGTTTTAACACATCTGCCAAAGGCCTGCCTTCCGGTCATGGACCAGAAGGACAGGCAGACCCAGGGAGCAAAGCCAGAAGAGCAGACCTGCCCTGCTCCCTTCAAGAAGAGACACCATCCAGGGGAAACTGACACCCTAGGAAAGAGCCAGAACCTGGTCCCCACCCCTCTGCCAGCTCTGGCCTTCTGGACCTCCCCCCTCCTCAGGGACCAGGTTAGACTACAGTGGAGGCAGAAGCAGAGGTCCTGTGAAGTGGATGTGGGATTGAGGTCAGGCTGGCCACCATGCACTATGACCCTGGGCTGGTCACTGCACTTCCGGGGCCTGGATCCTCATCTGTAAGCTCAGAAAATAACTACTTTTCTAGTATAATTGTGGAGAGGAGGGAAATCAGTGCCTGGCACTGAGGCTGGCGTATCACAGGCAGTATACAAACACGCTTCCCTCTCTCCAAGGGAGCCCCTCTTACCTCCAGAATCCAATCCGGTAGCCCTTCCTTGGCGCTGACTGCTCGCAGGTCGGCACTGTCTTTCCTCCATTCCACTTCAGCCCAAGGGCCACCCAGTGGAGGGGAAATTAGAAAGCAAGGAGCCCATGTTAACAGAGTGACGTGCCAAGCACTCTTCTAAGTACTTTCTGTGTGTTTGATAGTTTAATCTGCACCGAAAAAAAAATATGAACTAGGAAATACCGTTATAGAAAAGGAAAACTGAGGCACTGAGAAGTTTACAACAAGAATAACAGTCTGTAAATAGCATTTGCTGAGTTTGAACTCAGAGCCCACATTCCAGGAAGAGAGAGGAAAGGAAGGGAAGATCTTCACCTTGGGAAGCGGGGACTCGGTGGTGGGGAATTCCTCCCAATGGATTAGTTTGGCTGTGGGTTTTAAGGATTGAAGGCTCTCTGCAGCACCTTTGGGCTCCAGGGTTTACCGAGGGGATGTTTATGCTAACGTGGGAGCCCAAATCCCAAGGGACCTGGGCTGAGGCTGGTGCAGATCCCAGATTCCCATTATCCTGTCTGCTCTGCAACAGGTAGGGGTCTGAGGATATGCCCACCTGCCCCACCCCATGTTTCTGGAGCCTTTTCAATTTTAATATGCACATGAACCCCTAGGGATTTTATTAAAATGCAGATTCTGATATAGTAGGCCTGGGGCGAGCCCACGATTTCACATTTCTAACAAGCTGCTGGGTAGTATCCACGACACTGCTGGTCCAGGGACCACATTTGGCGAAAGATTCCACATGCATGCATCTCTCAGGCCCACAGCTTCTTTAGGTCTCTTGTTTCTCCCACACCACCTGCCTTGTTCCCTCTGGATTCTCCAGTGAGAGTTCTCCCTAGGACCAGCTCCTAGGAGGCAGGGCAGCCTCTGAAGGGCATTTAAGAAAAGCTACGTAGGGAAAGGTCAGCTACAATAACCAGTTAACCAGCACAGGCCATGTCTGTACATTGGATCCAGTGTCTCCCATAACCTCTGATATCCCAGAACGCTGGCTTCTGGCCAAAAAGCAACATTTACATCACCTGTAAAATGGAGAAATGATCACAGAACGTGACCTCACAGGGTTGGTGTGGGGATCAGCGACAGATGTAAAGCGGTTAGCAGGGTATCTGGCACACAGGAAGCACTACGTAAGCATTACCTCTTAGTTTTTTGAATGAATAACCAGCAGATGTGGGTTTGAAACTGACTGACAGATCATTCAGTGCAGTGGTCCTCAAGCCTGAGTGTGTGTCAGATTCATCCGGAGGGCTTGTTACAACGTGCATCTCTGGACTCCACCCCCAGAGTTTCTGATTTTAATTTTGGTTAGAGTTTTCTGATTTAGGCCTGGAGTGGGGCCTGAGACTCTGCATTCCTGACCAGTTCCCAGGTGATGCTGATGGGTGTGTACAGAGTCCAGTTGGAGAACGTCTGATCTGGGGGTGCTCCTGCCCATGCCCTGTGAGGAGGAGCCCCCAGGTCAGAGCTAGCAGGGGTGTGCCAGGCCACACTGGGAGGTAGGCGCCTTCCCAGCAGCCTGGGCTTCAAGGACACTAGAGAGGGGCTCATCGGAGGCCCAGGCCCCCTCCACAGGCCTCTCCTCCAGGTCTGCTCCCTCTTCCTGGCGCAGTGCCCCAGCCCTCAGAAGGCCCCTCCACCCAGCTTTGTTTGCATTCCCGGGGCCTGCGTCAGCCTGGGCAGCAGGCATGTCTATGCGGGCAGGCCTGGCATAGTCCTCATGGCCGGCCCTGAGCTCTAGGCGTCCTGGCTGGGGCCGCAGTGGCCACGCAGGGCTCACTGAGCAGACCTGTGACTCACGCTTCCTCCCGGATTCCGGGAAATGCTTTCCTCCTGCTATGCTGCTCTTTCTTGTTTAATGAGAAGTTCTCTGCAGACTTCCAAGGCAGGCTCAGGGCGGGGAGGCGGGGCGAGAAGGTGAACTTGCCCATCCCCAAGAGGGCCCCCAAGAATGCCCACAGCACACACTAGCTCACACGCAGGCCCTCCCACCTTCCCCAGCCTGAGCCCCCAACCCACCATGGAACTTTGGTCCAGGAGGGCCAGCCCCAGAAATGCTTGCTTTTATTAAAAAGGAATGGCCTCACAAAGGCACGACTGTAGGAAAGGTTGTAATTTGCCCAAATAAAACTTAATTTGATCCATGAAATAGCTGTGGTTTATTGTGTAATAGATGTGCTATGTGTTTCAATTTAATATAAGCCAATATAATAGGGGGCCAGCTGGGGCCTCCAGAGGCCGGCCCTTTCCCACCACGCACAGTAGGGCCACACAGCCTGCCCTGACGATGGGACCTTCCACCAGGACAGGATGGAGAAGGGCTGGCCACAGACTCCTGGCCCAGACCACGGAGGCCCATGGGAGAGACAGCCCAGGGACAGACGAGTACTAGTGCTTGAAGGGAAAAAACAAGAAATGAAAACCACCGCTTTTCCAAAGCAAGGCTACGTACAAGTGTGTGAGTCTGAGGAGGGGGCTGTGGGGGCTGAGTCACTTTCCTGTCCCCTGCTGGAGTGGGAGGGCCCTTGTCAGGAGCTGTGGGAGAAAGGAGGATGGGTCTGTCACCTAGAATGTGTTGGGGGTCGGGGACCCCTCTGAAGAAGCATTTAGGGATAGCCCCTGAAGCAACGGGCACCCGCCAGTCCCCAGAGCCTCTGCACGCAGGCTGTCCCCAGGCTCGGCATGGAGGTGCTACAGGCTGGGGATGAGAGCCAGGGATGGGGGGGCTCTCTCAAGCATGGCGATGTACCCCCCAAAGATGGTCCAGTCAGCACCCCGTAGCTCCAGCCCACCTGGCAGTCTAGGCTGAGGCCCAGAGAGGCTAGGCAAGCAACCAGGGAGCAGCTCAGCTGGTTCTCGCTCCATAAACCCTTAGGCCGCGCCTGGCTGGGAAAAGGACAGGGACAGAGAGAGGCAGCGTGGGTGCCAGGTGGAGCCTATGGACCCCAGGAGTGTTGACCAGCTGCCAGAGACCAGTAGGAAGGGAAAGCGGGGTCGGGGAGAGGGACCTCACATCAGCCAGGTGTCTCCTGTAAGCGTGTCCCGGGTATCATGTCACTTCATCCTCTTGACAGCCCTGCATGGTAGGCATTAATGGTGCCATTTTTCAGATGAGGAAATTGAGGCTGGGGTGGTGTCTTGTCCAAAATCACAGTGACTCCCTGGGCCCTCTGCGACCACCTGTGGAGACAACTAGCAGCCCCACCTGTTCTGAGGCCCTTCTGGTTCTTGGGGCTCTGATCATGGGTCCCGGTTGCTTGATTCCTTCTCCCCATTCACACTTCCCTAAAAAGGCCTTTATTTAGCTCTGTGTGACCTTGGACAAACCTCTGAGCGAGCCTCAGTTTTTTAATTTATGAAGTGAGAATGACTATACACACCCTACAAAGGCTGTTCTGGGATTAAATGAGATAGCATATAAAAAGCACTGAGGCCAGGGCTTGGCATTCAGTAGGTACTCATTAAATCCAACTATTTCAAACAACTCCCATCTGAGAATACCATTTGCAGGAAAATTCTAGACATTAGTTTGGGAGGGAGAACCACTGATTTGGATTCCAGCTCTGCCATTCACTCGCCCAGTGTCTGCACTGGTTATGTCGCTTCCCTGAGTCTCAGTTTCATCACCTGTACAATAGACATAATATCACCTACTTCATGAGGATGATGGGATGATTACGTGAGATGATAGAAGGCACACAGTAGGTGCTCAATAAATGACAGCTGCTATTTCAGTGTTGTCATTACTGTTATTACTACTCTCTTTCTAAACTCTTTACTGGCCTAACCTCCAGTGTGTCTGACCAACACGTCTAGGGCAGTGCCCCATAATCTTGCTCCTGCTGTCCCTCAGTCCTGCAAGGATTTCTTAGTCCCTCTGTGAACTGGGGCCTCTGCACGGAGGCTCAGAGAACCTCTGTATTTCCAGAACCCCAGAGACAAATCATGCATGAATCCAATGACAGAAAGAATGCAAAGAAGTTATTCTGGAAGCATCTTCAGGACACGGTCTTCTACTCTTCCAAAGAAATGTCACCTCCTCACCAAACCCATTTTTGGGCAGAGAAGGGTGGGTATGTGGGGAGCAGAGGGGTAGGACCCTTATTAGTCAGGGTGGGGTCTTCCAGGGACAAGCAAGCAGGAGGCCTCCTCTGAAAGCCAAATGAGAGGGGAGCTGCACCCTCTCACCTCCCGAGGACCCTGAGGGAGGTCCTCTCCTCCCCTCTTGCCCTGCCGACTTCCACCGCTGCGGACCGAAGTGCAGCAAGGCCGGGAAGCCCATGTAGAAAGCCGTCCTGGGGCCTGGTCATCTAAAGCTGCCAATGTGCAGCTTATATGAGATTGGAGCCCTCAGGGACTGTGACTCGTCCAAGGTCACAGCAGATGCATGTGCACATTTTTTCCATATTATGTTTTGTTGAGTTCCCTTAATCTCAGTACCTCTCAGGGTGCCACAGGGGTCAAGGGAGGCGGCCAAGTGTGGAAGGGCACTATTATATGATGGAAATGTGAGGATTCATTTATTGTCATTTAATAGTTAAACTTCAATTAGGCAGCACACAGGCAGTTACAAACGTTTAAGAGATTTAGTGCCAGATCTTTCTTGGTTTGTTTATTGTGGAGAATCTGTCTTATCAATATAACTTATAATAAAGCTTAATGTAATATAATAGAGAGAATGCACGCTCATTGTAGAAAATCTGAAAAATGTGGGAATTTGAAAAAAAAAAAGCAAAAAATCATCCCAATCCCACAACCTAGAAATATTCGCTGGTTATATTTTATATACATATACATGTATTCATATATTATAATATCAACATATATGTATACATTCAGCACTTTCTTTGTGCCAGCGACTGAATTTAAGGCTTACTGCTTAATCTATATTTCTATGTAAATGAAGTCATATTATGTATATGTAGATTTATCACCTGCTTTTTTCCCATTTGGCATTGTACCATGTTAACTTTTACAAATAATCAAAAATATTCTAAAACATGATATTTATGATATATTACTTTATTATTTTTTTTGCTTTAATTTCTTTTTTTTAATATAATTTATTTTATTATCATTAATTTACAATTACATGTGCAATATTACGATTATTAAACGACCCCTTCATCAGGTCCCCCCCACCAACCCCATTACAGTCACTGTCCATCAGCGTAGTGAGATGCTATAGAATCACTACTTGTCTTCTGAGTTGTACTGCCCTCCCCGTGCCCCCCCAACATTACATCTGCTAATCGTAATGCCCCTTTTTCCCTCTTATCCCTCCTTCCCGCCCATTTTCCCCAGTCCCTTTCCCTTTGGTAACTATTAGTCCGTTCTTGGGTTCTGTGAGTCTGCTGCTGTTTTGTTCCTTCAGTTTTTTTCTTGTTCTTATACTCCACATATGAGTGAAATCATTTGATACTTGTCTTTTTCGGCTTGGCTTATTTCACTGAGCATAATACCCTCTAGCTCCATCCATGGTGTTGCAAATGGTAGGATTTGTTTTCTTCTTATGGCTGCATAATATTCCATTGTGTATATGTACCACATCTTCTTTATCCATTCATCTACTGATGGACACTTAGGTTGCTTCCATTTCTTGGCTATTGTAAATAGTACTGCAATAAACATAGGGGTGCATCTGTCCTTTTCAAATTGGGCTGCTGCATTCTTAGGGTAAACTCCTAGGAGTGGAATACCTGTGCCAAATGGTATTTCTATTTTGAGTTTTTTGAGGAACCTCCATACTGCTTTCCACAATGGTTGAACTAATTTGCAGTCCCACCAGCAGTGTAGAAGGGTTCCCTTTTCTCCACATCCTCGCCAACATTTGTTGTTGTTTGTGTTTTGGATGTTGGCCATCCTCACTGGTGTGAGGTGATATCTCATTGTGGCTTTAATCTGCATTTCTCTGATGATTAGCAATGTGGAGCATCTTTTCATGTGCCTGTTGGCCATCTGAATTTCTTCTTTGGAGAAGTGTCTATTCATGTCCTCTGCCCATTTCTTAATTGGATTATTTGCTTTTTGTTTGTTGAGGTGTGTGAGTTCTTTATATATTTTGGATGTCAACCCTTATCAGATATGTCATTTATGAATATATTCTCCCATACTGTAGGATGTCTTTTTGTTCTACTGATGGTGTCCTTTTGCTGTACAGAAGCTTTTCAGCTTGATATAGTCCCACTTGTTCATTTTTGCTTTTGTTTCCCTTGCCTAGGGAGATATGTTCATGAAGAAGTCGCTCATGTTTATGTCCAAGAGATTTTTGCTCATGTTTTTTTCTAAGAGTTTTATGGTTTCATGACTTACATTCAGGTCTTTGATCCATTTTGAGTTGACTTTTGTGTATGGGGTTAGACAGTAGTCCAGTTTCATTCTCTTACATGTAGTTGTCCAGTTTTTCCAACACCAGCTGCTGAAGAGGCTGTCATCTCCCCATTGTATATCCAAGGCTCCTTTATCAAATATTAATTGACTGTATATGTTTGGGTTAATGTTTGGATTTTCTATTCTGTTCGACTGGTCTGTGGGTCTGTTTTTGTGCCAATACCAAATTGTCTTGATTACTGTGGCTTTGTAGTAGAGCTTGAAGTCAGGGAGCGTAATTCCCTGTTTTATTCCTCCTTCTCAGGATTGCTTTGGCTATTCGGGGTCTTTTGTGGTTCCATATGAATTTTTGAATTATTTGTTCCAGTTCATTGAAGAAAGCTGTTGGTAGTTTGATAGGGATTGCATTGAATCTGTAGATTGCTTTAGGTAGTATAGCCATTTTGACAATATTTATTCTTCCTAGCCAAGAGCATGGGATGCATTTCCATTTGTTAGTGTCCTCTTTAATTTCTCTTAGGAG